>PVJO010001355.1:42914-176333 GCA_004026905.1 Hystrix cristata | reverse complement strand
CAATTTATCCAACAATGAGTTATTTCATTCTACAAGACAAATATTCCCTGATATAAAGTATATAAGACGTCATTGTAGTACTTCACATTTAAAATAGAAAATAGAAGAAGAAAAAGACTAATGCAACTACATACATAATTGCCACATAAGTATATCTTGCATTAGACCTATTTAGAGTGGCTTGGACCACTGTACCCTGACCCCCCCCCAGATTGTCACTTGGTTAGATTCTCCTTCCTCAAAGAAACCCCTGCTGAGTAGCCCTACTAATATTTGTTATCATAAAACTCGTTGGATGGATTCTCTGCTCTCACACTACACTGACATGTGATGTGAGTGCTCTGCTTGGAAAGCACAAGACAGATTCGCTCCATGATGTGCGATGAGTTAACTAAGAGATTGTAAATAGTGACAGACCCAACATAGTACACAAGAAAGGACCAAATGGAAAGAGAATGAAAGAAAGGACTAAAATGTTTCATATGTAGATGTATAAATCCCTAGAGGTATCTTGATTATCTTCTGCCAGGCCCATGAATCCTTGGATTTCTGCCCCCAAACCCATTTTGAGGAACAATATGAGTGGGCTTCACCATCCTGTGACAAAACTGTTCTAATACAATAAACTGCACAGAGAAGAAGAAACACCCAGGGACAAGAAGTCCTTTCCAGAGCACACACTTAAAACAGAAGACAGGAAAACACTTACCATGTACTAGGTATTCCCTGACTCTGGGTGGTAGAGAATTGACTTGTCTAAGGTGCATTTTATAAGTATATGTTCTAGATCTTGAATTTTATAGGAAAAAAAAAAACTAGTCTAATTACAAAAAGAAACAATAATGAAAACTCTTGCATAAATTATGCAGATCAGGAATGGCTGGTGGAGCAATTTTTACAGAATAGATGTAAAAGATGTTCAGGAAACACTTTAACAAATTTTGAATGAAAATTTTCTTGCTAGTGGGGCATGAAAATTCTGGGCAGGCTGGGTTCTGATGAATGTGATTAAGGATGACTTTTTTTTTTTTTTTGGTGCTGATGATCGAACTCAGGGCCTAGCATGCCAACCACTGAGCTAAATCCCCAGCTTCTGAATAGGGATGAATTTAAAAAGTAATTTCAAATATTACAAAATACTTTGGTTTTATTGTGCAACTATCTTTTTAAATCATATACTCCTTTATCTCTCATTTCTGTCCTTTCTCTTCTCTATCTAAGCACACGGTCGCTTGTATTTTTTATCTAATTAACAGAGCAGTAAATAACTCACAAATAGAAAGCTGCACATTTTATAGTCTGAGCTTCCTCAAACTTTTATTTCTCTTTCATGTCGCTCCTTAAGTAGAAGTCTACTCTACATTGTCATTAAGATCCTCCACTCAATTAGAAAACAGAAAAACAAACAAACAAACAAACAAACTTTTACAAGTCATTGGCCCTTGTGGTGATTATTCTCGTAGTGTGAGAGGATTTCAGACATTTTGTTATCTCTTTCAGGTAGATATGTGTAAGTGTTTTATCTCTAAGCAGTGAGACCCTTTGACCTCATTAACAGAATATTAATTGTCAGGAACCAGAGCAGAAGAAAGGGTGGGGGAGGCTAGGTGAAAGAGTTCCAATTCTCACCGATTTTAATGCTGACCCTATAAATCCTCTAAATAGCACTTAGCTTGCTGGGGTTTAAGGGAAGGATGATATGACAAAATTTTCTTCTGTTTTTCCTCAGTCTTCACATCGACTTGAATGAAAGGTGCATAACATTTTCTTAGAACCGAGAGATATGTAAGATCAATGTCAGTCAATAAGACCTAAATATTCCAAATGATCACTGAATGTATTTTTCTCGAAAGCAGATATATCTGCATATGCATATGTGTATGTTTGTGCCTCTGAGAGTACATGTATGTATATGTATTTCCACCAGGAAAATCTGAGATATAATGGCAAATCCAGGAGCAATGAGTTTCCATATTTTCAAACTTAAGGATCTGCAATCCATTCTTTTTCAAGGAAATAAGTCTCTTGAATAAGTAGCTTTGGGCATGGGCAAAAAATATACAGGTAGAAAACTAAGAAACCATGAAAGCCTTTCAATTTGATGTTAAATGAGCTAAAGAGGCCCTCGCTGATCAAGTTTGAGACCTTTATAGAATTATTATAATAGATTAATTCACAGGAAGTATGCTAAAAGTCATGAGCACATACTGAGACTGAAAACAAGCAAGCAAACAGACAGCAAAAAGCTGCCAAGAAATCGAATCATTTTGAAAACTCAAAAATAAAATCAAGCACTTATTTTTCTTATTGAAAGAACAATACTTTCAGAATACAAATTATTAAATTCCATCTTATAGTAGTATTTAGGCTAATAACTGAAAAGGTAATGGTAGAGATAAAGTATCATAGTTTGTATGAAAAACAAAAAATACAGACATTGAACAGATACAATCTGATACACAAAATGTTGATAATTGCTGAGGGCAAGTCATGGGAACATGAAGGTTCATGTTCAACACTTTCGTAGTATGTTTTATATCAGGGCACCCCACACCCAGCATGAGCTGTATTAAATGACAGGGAGATTTTAATATATAATGGTCTGGTGTTGTACAACAGACGAATTGATCACTTTACACAAATGAAGTAAGGTGGAAAGCCAGCAATATACACAGGGAAAATGAAAATAGAAGGGGAGAGATCCTTTATTCAAAGCCTCAAGAAGGATCCTGGTAGAACCTACCATTATAGACTACCATTATACTACCATTAGACTATCATTATAGATTACCATTATAGACATTATGAGACTTAGAGATGTCTATGAAAAATAACTTAAAAATGCATATGAAAAATAGAATTTATAAAATAATGATATAAATTGGAAAACCATATATGTATACAGAAGGTGATGTTTCTAAAAAAAAAAAAAGTAGGTGTAAATTCTTTGCTGTTCTTCCTGTTGATAGGTGAGTGGATCTATGCAACACCTCTAAATCTGGGCATGTGACCTCTTCACTCACTGTGGTACAGCGAAGGAGGTGCCCCGTGACTTCCAAAGCTAGGAAGACCATGTAGTTTCTACTAGAAATCTGAGAGGAATGCATAGGTACTCTGGCTGTCTGAGGTGTTCAAAATATAGAGCCTCCAAGGCACAAAGCATGTCATTAGTGAGTGAAACTGTCTGGAAGCCTATATATAAGCTCTTCTACCAGCAGACTAATAGTGGATGGCGTTAGAAGCAGAATTACCCAGCAGTTCCCTTTACCATAGTTTTGAAGCTTACAAGATTGAGATATAACAAAATCCCTCTTGTTTTAAACCACCTAACTTTATGGTAGATAACTAAGGCAAGATTACGAGATAAGAACAATGAATATAATGAATCAAATCTGGTTTAAAATAATCTTAAATTGTTATTAAATGTGTGAACATCAAACAGAATGATACAGTTGTGGATGAACAGTGTTCCTTGACACACTCTTAATTCCTTAGCCAAATGCATCCACTAAGTTCAGTGACTATCGTAGGTACAAGAGCTAAGAAATCAAACTCTCTGTCCTTTCCAGAGAGTTTGAGCTTTATAATAGTACATGCATGTACACTCATCAGTTATAAAATATTGCATAACAATCAAGGGAAATATTTCAAAAAATAGAACATTAGCAACAATCTGCATTTACTTATATGCTTCACACCTATTGTACATCCTTTTAAATTCTGATTTCCCTGCTTTTTACAATATTAGAGAAAGAAGGCAATGTATCTACTTGCTTCCATGTCAAAAAATTATCACTGCACAATACAAAGAATTTCTTACACTTCCCACTAAAGAAGCAGAAAAAATATAATTATTTTTTCTGTATCTTTATTCATTATTTCTCAGTATTCTTTTACTGTATTCATAAAGAGGTCATTTATTTTACTGTTACTGAGGTCTTTGCAACTATAGTAAGGGAATAAATTGGGATTATATTGTATTGGTATTATTGTACAATTACCTCAACAGTTAATGGACACCTTTTACATTTTACGACTACACGGTCATTTTGAGTTTATAGAGCTGCATGGGTGTTTATACATCTGTCAATTAAATCACACCTATAAATCCCATGTTTAGAATTTGGGATCATTATATGGATTCATGACACTGTCTAGAGTATTATGGATCTGGAAAACTATGACTTACTAGGAGAAAATCATATCGATTTAATCTATGATCGATATAATCTAGCTGCAATATTGTTCACATTATGTATAAGGTAGCTAAGTGGAGTCACCTCATAGCTGCAGTCAGAAAAATAGACAATGAAGTAATGTCATGAAAGTATAGGGCCCTATGAAGTTTAGCTACTGTTTCAAATATTTAATTCACAATATAGGAAAACAGGTTTAAGTAACATTGTCACATTTATTAAAATATTTCACAGAGATAAAATTACAAACAAATCTATTTCTTGAGTTTCTAAAATGAAGCAAAACACTGAGCATATGCGGCAATACCTCAGTTCATAAATGCTTCTATTCAAGAACAATTTGGTTCCCAAACAGAAGCATCCCACAAAATTTTGCTTCTGTTCACAAACTCAGAATCAGGTAACAACCATGACAGTGGTCATCTGCTTCAGAATCACAGAAGGAAGTAAGTTCGTGAACCAAGGTACCACTATAGTTTATGGGGCACTTTGACTGTTGCCTGATACCTGGGTTATACTCTATGTCAATAGAAATATGCACAAAATATGATAATCCTTATTGATTCAAAATACTGTAGTAGAGAAAAGATCATAATATAACCGACAGCAATCCTAAGAATAAATATGTTTATCTTTTAACAAATATCAAGAAAGAAGAATATACTGGTCCACTATTAAAACTAATGTGTAATATAGTCAGAGCCAGTAATTTTGCCATCAGTATGAAATTTGAAAAAATACTGCATGATTAAGACACATTTTTTGTATTTCACACAATGTACAATGGAGTACTGAAATAAATTACATCAGAAAAGCTGTAAAGAAGGAAGCAAATGCTTCTTTATCATGATGGACTTGGACAAAATTGCTTTGGCTTATTTAATTTCTAGTAGACTTTGGCCTTAAACAAAAGAAGCACAACAAAAGAGGGATGAATGGTGCAGGGAGGATGTTTATCATTATTTTTTATGATATGATAGCAGCACATTTCAGGTCTCAACAGCACTGATAATACAAAACTCTTCTATAATAGAAGTCAGAATAAAATGAAATGAAAGAAGAAGTTGAGAGAGGGAGAGAGACCAGAATGAAGGACAAGGATAAAGCCATAATCTAAGAAATAGTTCAGCTTCCCATCCAGTGCACCTCTAATAATCTTCCTACCTACAAAATGGCAAGGCAAATTACAGATGTATTCATGAAACATTCCTATCAATTGAAATAAAGTGCTAATATGAAAATAGAAATCTGCTAATGAAGCTAATGCTAACAAAGGATTTAATTTAATAAGTATAAATTATTCATGCATTATGGAAAGGAAGGAATCTTTAAATCATTATTTTGGTATATTTTAGGGGGTGGAATTCTGTGGTCTGGTACTAAAGTCTGGCGATACAGCAGTGATAAATGGGAAGGACAAACAATTTTCCGTTTAGGGCCAGTTCTAATTCGACATCCTCGGGATCTGTGTAATTGGAATAGCTGGAGAAAAGACTGACCATTCCCCTGACTTAGGGAGGACCCAACTTGTGCCCTTCATCTCCAGAGCATCAGGACCAGCTGCACGGACCACAACACTATGCAGTTAATAAAGAATAGAACCAATGAAGGAAAGTATAAATTAGTTATTATAAATAGCATTTTAGTGCCTTATTGGCATATTTATATTTAATACTTTAAAATTTATATACACTCTCAGTCACCTCATGGTGCCATAATAGCATACCGAAGATTGTTGCTTCAACAGCAAAACTTATTTTTGACAGTTTTGCAGGCAGAAATTCCAGGGCGAAACAGGGTTGGTTTCCCCCAAGGGCTCTCTCCTTGCCTCACGTGCATCCACCATGCTGTGCCCTCACACAGCCTTCCTCTGCATGGCCTGGTGTCTCTTACTTTCATACAGCTATCAGTCCTATTTGTTAGTGTCCCAACCATGCGGCATCTTTTAACCTCAGTTACCTCTTCAGTGGTCATACCTCACTCACACTGGTGGTCAGCAGTTCAACATATAAATGAAGAGGAGACAGAATTACATTTATAAAGCATGCTGATTTTTTGTTTTATTTTTATATTATTTTAATTTGCTCTTGCTGTTACTGTCATCATAATAGGTGACAACAGAAACAAACTATCCCTTGGTCTGAAGAAAAAGAAATTCCCTATCTTTAAAGATATTGAAAGTTTCAAGGCATATTAAAAACAACGGTAGAATTTCACAAAGACAGTCTTCCTTCTCTTAATATGTGTTTCTCAAGAAAAATGTCTTCCTTTCTTTGTAATTTTTCTTCGGCCTTCAGAACCACCCATGGAGTGGGAAGGAGGAAGAATAGGGGAAGTATCTTTTCTTTCTGTATTATCAAATTAATTTAGTGAGCTCTCGTCAGTGAAATGAATCAAAATTGAGATAAATGTTCAAGTAGGCTATGCACTATATATTTCTTATCTGAGAGTTAAGGAACCCATAGCCGTCTCTGATTCTTGGAAAAGAGAAGAATGGTGATGAATAACCTCAGGGAAATTTATTACAATCACTCTTCACATACACATAGGATGCTCTGGATGAACTGGTAGTTTGATTCATGAATTCACCAGAACAAATTTAAAATTTTTAAAAATCAATAAAACAAAAAATGGTTAAAGTGAAGGCAATATTAACTAAAATGGAAGAACTGAGGATTAAAATACTAAATTACAGTCTAAAAATATTCTTACTCTTCCTCGATATTTTCCCCTGCTGGCTGCTTGATTTCACCTAAATTTCTTTTCTTTAGTGGCGTATACACCTTCTTTTAGTATCGTAAAATAAAAATTTCAACTAACTTGCTCCTTGAAGTGACCTTAACTTACACGGTGTTGTTGGGTCCTGCAAAGTGGGTCTTGCCTGTTGGACTGAAATTCATCCTGTGCCTAATCTGCCAGAGCACGGTTCTGGTTTGGGGCTGTGCAGAGCCTGAGGCCGCCTTGAACTTTTGTGCCCCAAGAGCACCAAATTTTTCCCACCCTCATATCCTGTCAGAAAGGAGTGAGGTTTTAATTTGTCATGCAAGGCGGTTGTTGCCTTACATAAATGGAACCGTTTTTATGAAATCAGTCATCACGAATATCGCCCAATGTCCCGGGAAAGGTGCCTTCTAGTAATCAGCAACACTACCCACTAATAGGCAACAGGAACTGTTTAATCTATTGTTTCTCTTTTTATTTTAATTGCTAGACATCAATACAACAGCTTTTCGATCTTATTTTGCTCTTTGTCGTCAGCCAAGATACAGTGACCTGTGACACTGATTTCTATGCTATCAGCATTTCTTCTCATTTTCTGTTTATTTTTCCTGCAGGCTTCTTTACTTATTCTTTGCCTTTATTTCTATCAATCACCTTGAATGTTACAGTACCTGTGCTTTTATTACAAGGTTCGTAGAGTCTTTTCTTAGCTTTAGCTACCTTCCATAATACTGCTAACTGCATTTCTCGGAATTCTTTGGTCATGGAATAGTCCCATCCCTGAGAAAGTGCTACCATCTCCCATCCATATTAGAATATGATGCAGGAACTCAATTCTAGTCAAATGCTTACTGCATTTCGTTGGTATCATTTTAAAATGACCTTCAGTATGAGAAATCAAAGCCCTTATCTTAACTTTTCACCTAGATCCAATCAGTATCCTAATGCTGTACTTTTCTATTATATTTCAGACCTTGCCTTGTTTTATTAACGTCTGTTGTAACCATCTTATCAAGCTTCCACTACTTCATAAACAACTATGTTATATTTCATGTGTGTCTTCTGGGAAGAATCACAAATTGTTCGTCATCGTATGCTCCCCAGTCACTACCTTTAAGCTCAGTTTGATTTTATTAGTTCCTCCTACACCTTTATAATTGCCTCATAAATGATCTTCTTATATTCACTGTCCCCTGTTTAAGTCAAATCTATACTGTGTATCTTAGGAATTCCTAAAGAACAGCTCTAAATATGTCATGACTCAGAAAAAAAAATTTTTTTAACATAAAATCTATATTGTTTTCCAGTTTTCTGCACCTCTTTAATTCATCCCTCAGTGATTCTTGATCACATTGACACCAGTCAGACACATTGCATTTTTTATCTTCTAATGCATGCACACACACACACACACACACACACACAAATATACAGTGCTTCTGAATTATATTTCTGTTTCACGATTCTTGTAATAGCATCCATCTTCTCATTATTTCATCTTTGCAATATTTAAAAATAGTTTTGTGGAGATAATTGCATATATTGTGCTGAACATTTAAACTGCGTCATTTTATCACATCCTCCCTGCTTTTCCCTACCTTGATTTCTATCCCCTGTATTATTAGGTTGTCTGACATTATAGATTTGTTTTGCTTTCTCCAGAATTTTATAAATAGTACTCTTTTGTATGGATCTTGTGACATTGTAAGTTTGAGGTTCATCGATGATATTCATGTAATCATATTCCTTTCTTTTGTATTGCTAACTAGTATTTCATTGTAAAGTTTTAATACTACCTGTTTAGCCACTCGCCCTTCTACGGGCATTTAGGTTGTTTCCTTTTTCTTTCTTTGTCTGGCTATTAAAAGTAAAGTTCCACTGAACATTGACGTCCAAATCTTAGCATAAACATGTGCCTTTGTTTTTCCATGATATCAATTTAGGAGTGGAAAGCTTGCATCACTGTTTAATTTTTATGAAACAGCCAAATTGTTTACTGTGGCAGTTAAAGCATTTTTCTTCCTCACTGGCAGTTTATGAGTGTTCTGACTCTCCCACATTGTCTCCAATACCTTGCATGATCAGCCTCTTTCATTTAGGATATTATAGTAAAATATGCAGGTTTTTTTTTTTTAATGTAGTTTTAATTTGCAGTGCCCTAATGACTAAAAGATGTGAATGAAGCACTCCTTTTCTGTCTTTCCCATCTCTCTATTTTCCTTGGTTAAGTGACTGTCCAAAGGTATTTCACATTTTTAAATAGCAGGGAAGCCCCATAGCCCACAATTTCCTATACTTCCTAACTGTTAACTTTGTGTGAATCAGGTTGAAGAAGAAGTTCTAGACCACTGAAGTCCCAGGAACTTCTGCTGACACATGGGAGAGCTGTGCACATGTATGTCATCCGCATATGTACACTGCATGTGCTTACATCGACACACTGACCTCTTTAAAAAGCCATCCTCGACATTCCTCTTTTAATAAGTAGAAGGACATAAACTATATCAAATATTGCTTATTACTCAATCATATCATTCACATACTTATTTCCTTCCAAAAATGTAAAAACCCCAAATTCTTTTATTCCTTTCATATTATAAATTTCTAACAAATCTACCATTTTAGGTGAAACAGAAATATTTTCCATCATTTATTCTTTATTTGGTAAAATTTTAAATTATTTGTTTAACTTTTTTATCTTCATGCTGTCTTTGTTTCCATACCTTATTTCTTATATAAGGTTGAATAAAATCATTCTTATGAATAAAGTAACAATGATTTAACTATATTTTATTCATTATAATGGCACTATTTTAAATACCCTAACTATAATTCATTTTGAATGTTCTAGTCAACAGGAAAATAATCAAAATTAACGAGGTTAAAATTGTGTTGAATTGTTAAATATAATTATCAATATTTAAAACTTTTTATAATATACAGACGTATTAAATTTAGTTGCAGAATTCTCGAAATAAGTAGGATATTTTAAGTAGAAAATTGACAGGGCATAAAAATTTTTCTAAACAAACACTTTGACATCATGTTACATGATATATAATGGATCACATTTATTTATGCATACTAAATATGATAGTCCTTAAGCAATTTTTCAGATAAAACAACTAATTTTGAATCATCCTTATATAGAAGTCATTACTTTTCATTAAAAATTGTGTCACTAATTACATAAATTTGAAAGATTATTGTTCAAAATGTGTATCTATTTAATTTAAAATTCATTAACATTTTTAGGACAGCAACCAGACTTATCATTTTAAAAAATTCATACAAAGCAACTGAGATGGTAAATGTGGCATTGATTTTGTTTTTCAAAACATGAATGATTAATATTGGCAGACTATAAAGGATGACATTGTAAAAGAAACTAATAATAAAACTTTGTAGTCTTTGGTGTTAGAAATCTAACAAAATGCTAAACAGAAAAAAAAAAATGTGTTTTAGTCTGTGAATTGAGACAGCTGGTATGCAGGCTGCATGCAACAGCTTCCTGTGTGTGTCATGCATCTAAATACCTGCATTTACACGTAGTGAGCAAAACATGAGCATGTGCGTTTAAGCAGAAACAAATACTAGTTAATTTATATTGGAATCTCTACAGTCATATAAAATCATTTGCTTGTTTAAATTGAGCCTTCTATTAAAATCATTATTCTCTATCTGTAAGAGATAGGATATTTCAATTTCCCATTGTATTTAAAATATTTTATTAGAACTTTCTAAAATTAAAGATATGTTTTAGAGTAGTTTTAAAGCAGGATATAAAAATTAAAAATCAGTAACAAGAAGATAAAGAAAATTGTAATATTAAAATGGTACTTTAAGAGAAGCCACAACCTCAGGGCATAAAAGTTATTCAAGCTTTTATTTTCAGGAAAAATTTAGAGGAGGGTATAAGGATTTCTCATGTAGCCTCTATCCCCAGACATGCATATGCTCCACCATCAGCACAATCTTCCCTTAGAACATTCCTTAATCTATGTTTTATTTAAAAAAAAAAATAGTCATAGTAGCTACAGTCTTGAATAGGAACACATATATACAGATGTACAGCCTAGACTTGAAGTTAGTAATAAGAGACAAGAGTCTAAGCAATCAAAAACATGTACCTATCTAGTGTGTGTGACACTCATATCCTTATTTTTTACACCAGTGGTTCTCAAACCTTCACGCACATAATTCGAAATACAGATTTTGGTTATTATTCTGGAGTAAAGTGGTGGATTCCACATTTCTAAGTGTAGCACTCACTAATGCTGCTGGCTAGTATCTATAGGCTTGTTCTAAATTCTCAAACTTATTAGAATTCTGTACAAATGCCTCCAAAACAGTTCAAAGCCCACCTGTGTTATTTTGTAGAGGGTCTAGTTTGTCCACTTGTAAAACAATAGGTAGTTGTCTTTAGGAATATAGAGGTAGCAATGGATATAGAATCTGAATTGTCCCCACTTGCAAGCAAAAACTTTTCTAATGTAAGATTAAATCTTGAGTGGAAAGGAAAATAAGTAGGTGCTAGTGATTAGCTCTATCTATATCACAATGCCAAGTGATATACTCCAAAGAATCCAAGAATTCTAAATTCAAATCAATTCTTGCAGGTCATTAGGAAGAAGATACATTTGCCAAGGTAAGGACTCAATTGTATCTTAAATCATGCATATTAAGATGAATTATAATTTTCAAACACTGAGCAATATCATATGTGAGTTTCCATTTGTTTTCCTATTTCACATAGTGCAAATGATACTACTGATCTGCCTGTTGTTTTGACCACATCATACCATTTTGTTTCTGGAAATGTCCAGTAAAAATGATTCCTGAGGTTTGCTGAGGGGAATAGCTCTCTTCTACCTTAGCACAGACTATTAAACTCGCAAGCAGGTAAATCCAGACCAACTAATACTTTCAAATGGTGAATGCTTGATGTGCTCACTTATTTAAAGGATTTATCTTCTAAGAGTCATATTGTAGGAATGGAAGAAAAGAATGAGAAATTAAATTATATAGACTCTACCAACTCTGCCACTCTGTTCTATGTTCCTAAAGGTAGCAATGAGAGAATTGCAAGTAAAAGAGTTTTCCTATTGGCACCCTGTAAGGCCATTGTTTTCCTGGATCATTTGAGCATTTTGTCACATTAAATGCTACTATAATCATTAAGTAAAAATATTTTGACCCTCAGTATTTCAAAAGATAAATCACTGCAACTTAAAAGTCAAACTTGAACCATACATTTTGCCTTTCTTGTAACTATGAAAATATAAGATGCTATAATATTAAAAGAGTTCATGAGAATAAGTAGAGGAGGATCAATATTTTATGTTAGAAGTTATTAGATTTCCACTAGGGGTTCTATTCATCAAAAAAGATTCACACAACTCTTTTTTGACATTAAGATGGAAATTCATTATAAGTATAAGCAAATCAGACAACCGCAAAGAACAATGTTGTGTTAGGATAATTCTGAAAAAACACATTTGGGAACTCCGAGGTTTAGAGATGAAATAGTGAACTACTGTATCTATTTTCCCTTTCTCTGTTTTTTTGCAATAGAAAAAAATTAGAAAAGTTAAACTATTTAGGATGTAAGACTGTATAAGGTATATTTTTGTAATCAGGTATACTTATTATCTTGGTGGCACTCACAGTAAAAAAATTTTTATTCTGTTCAGATTATTTCACTCATACTACAGAAGGATGCTGGGATAAGAAACCCTGCAGCTCCTTTGAAATAACTTCTTTCCCTCAGTAAAAAGGGGGAAGAGTGTTGGCACATATTCAATAAGTCATGAGATTAGTTTCACCTTTGGGCATATTATTCACACCCACTAAAATCTTCTAGACTCTGAAGATACTTTTATTTTCCTATAATTCTACCGTAATTATGGAAATTTAAAAAAAAAATACAAGAATCATATTGTTGTACTGAAACAACATAATGGGAAGATACACAAAAATGCCTTTAATAAAGTATAATTCCAGACCTTTTTTGCATTCAATGGAGAATATCAACTTGGGTCCTTTTTTAAAATGGAAGATTTGGATTCATTTTGATTTCAGAAATTATTATAAGATTTTTAGTATAGATTAAGCAAAATTTAGTGTCCCTGTAATGTTTATTACAAGAATAATTATTTAGTTACACAAGACTATTGATCTACAGTGTTACCTAAAAATACGTCACTCAAATTTTCTTCAGGTCTCTGTCTTCAATTTGGTAGAACAGATGCACACACCGCTCTGTATAAACTAGTTTCCTCTAAGACCCACAAACAGTCTAAGCAAATACGGGAAAGTTCCACTAATGGATTCTATCATATTGTGAAAACGAGGGTAGATGACCTAATGATTACTGGAAGGACTAGACTTTTCTGTTTAAACAAGACAAATAATTTAAGGATGAGATGGAGTTTTTGAACAATAATTTCACTGTCGTGGTCAGTAAAACCTGATCAAATTAGTGATTTTCTGGCAGCCTATTTTTCTTGCAAATATTTCACCACTTTATTATGCTGGGTTTTGGAGATCTAACTCACTGCCGAAATGGCAAGTGGGTGTTCAGGCAGACTATGACTTTTACCTGTATCACTTAATTTTTCAGCTGAACTTTAAGTAATAAATCTGTTGCCAACCTGTCTATTTGTGTCACTCTGAGACACTTGAAGAATGAAGCTGTGAGAAAAGCAAACCAAAACTCATTCTTTCCTTCATGGCTAAAAGCAACAGATCAACAGCTCAATAAAAATGCCTGTCTCTTCCGCATTGCAAAATGCACGTTGAGTCCTTTAGCACAGTTTGCACACCTCCTATACATTATGCATGTGCATTAACAGGCTGTTTTGTTTCTTCAATGATTCTAACCTGTGAATTACTTACTAAATAATTAGGAAATCAATGAACCAGAATTTAAATTGAAGTTCTATATGTATGAGTATGATATTTAATTTTTTTCTTTGATAACAAAAAGCTAAATGTACTCGCAGAGTGTAAAAACTAATGGGAAAACCTTTCAGAAATTTATCATGAAAATTTGAGAAATCATTTGACTCCACCAGTGTCAGTTTCATCACCTGCAAAATGAAGCAGAGAGTTTTAGATGGTTTCTAAGGTCACTTTCAGCTCCAACATGTAATGCTTCTCTAATATCATAAATCATGCAGGGCCTCTCGTTCACATATATATATATATATATGATTTAAGATGATTATCATTTAGAGAAACCTGCACATTTAAGGCATGACACTAATACTCTACCTCAATTCAATATGTTCATTAAATTTTGCTATAGACGGGAGATTTTTTTAACCTCACCTGCAGCACTTAGCTTAGAGATTAAGCACAAAGTGCTTTCTGAAATATACTTGCAAAACTGATATTTTTATTCTTATCTCTCTATATTAATTTAATGCTAGGTGTAATCAGTATGCTTAATGGACCGTGAAGCTCACACCTGCCTCTGCACCCTACATGCTCACGTCATTTCATAATGCATCTTTTCTTCCATGCATTTCTTTATTAATGTAAATTGTATAGTAATAGTGGCTGGTCATGAAAATCACCGTCTGCATTTGGGCCTCAACCTGACGAAGTCTATTCTTGTGTGCAGTGTTAGGATTCTTTGTGACATGCTGAGCATTTATTCACAGGGCCTGCCAGCATCTAGAAGAGCTCTGTTAACACAAACAAGACTTCAGGTTCTTCTCATTTACTGTCTGATGCAAATCGAAGAATAGTATGCATGCCAATGAAGGACCATGAATTTTTCATATATTTTGCTACTTTTCACTCCCTGAAATGCCAATAGCCTTTGTAGTGATTACACAGTCTTCCATCAGGGACCTTATCCCCTGCACGGTAAGAGGCTAAAGGAATATGAGCTTGAACTGACCTTTTGATAAATTTGGTCATTCCATTTTCACAGCCTCAGAGAGTGAATACTGGGCTAACTCAGAAAACAAGCAATCCGTGCATCAAGAGAACACAGGAAAAGAACAATGTGCTAGCCAGAGAGGTAGTTTTGAATTCCCCTAAATTTAAATAATGCCTAAAGCAAAGTCCTATTATGACAGTAGGCAAATGTTAAACTTTTTGTAAAAGTTTAAATATTGGTTTACTTGTTCTATACAGTAAGCATAATAAAATTCTACCAATTCGTTTAAGATGTTGCTCTTAACTTTTATTTAAAATGATAAAAAGCTATACAGCAATAATAACTTCTTGGAAATGTGAAAAGATTTTTTAATCTCGGTAATCTAGGTTGACACCTTTACTTTATAAAATATAATGTAAATTTGGTTGAATTAAAAGTACATGAGGGGGCTGGGGATTTAGCTCAGTGATTAGAGTGCTTGCCTTGCAAGCACAAGGGCCTGAGTTCGATCCCCGGCACCACAAAAAAAAAAAAATGAATGAATTAAAAAATAAATAAATAAAAAAAAAAGTACATGAGTAATTCCCTGTACCTAATGGAGCCATTTAAAAATTCATTGTCTTAGTAACAATTACAATGTTTTACAAAGAAAATTTAAGGTTACCAAGCTTTATTCTCTAGTATACGGTAAAACATTTTATAAGTAATTTTAGTACATTATTCATCATATTAAATGGATTGTGATAATTAAGTGTTAAAAATAATGCAAATTCTTCATATAGCAAAGTATCTATTTACTCTACTGTTTAACCAATTTACAAATACTCAATAGAGAGGAAAATGGTATTTTGCCAGAATTCTTCAAGAAGAATAACATCTATGTTTTTTATTCAAATTCCAAAATAAGTCCAGCTGACAACAAGTGATTTACTAATAGTAGTTATGTAAAAAGCTCAATGCAGCCCCTGGCAGCCTGCAGACAGGGTGACTGCCTGACAAATGGCAACACTCGGGCTGGGTCTGCTATTGGAAGAAATCCCTAAATTAATCAGAAAGATTGTCAAATGCGCCACCATTCCCCAAAAGTGGAAACAGGCATAATACAATCTAGAAATTGGATTCTTAAAAAAAAAAAAAAATACACGTCAGGTTAGTGAGAAATTATTGTGTACCTGTTATGTTCCAATATTGTTCAAAATGCTCCATAGGATAAAAAATAAATATTGTACCTGTTATATTCTCCTCACGGGACTGTGCAGCCTTATTAAAGAGAAAAGACTTATAAACATAAGACAATGAGAAGCCAGCCTCACCTCTCAAGTGCACACACACCTGTTCACTCTGGTCTACTCCCACCGGCTTCAGTTCTACTCTTTCAATGTGTAAGAGGATCTCTCCTCGGATCCCCTGTACGTATTTAGCCTTGTGAATCTGTACTTTTCTATTAAATTGCATTTTAAATACTGTTTTTTCAAGGAGAGTTCCTAGGTAACTCCTTCCAGCAGAATTTAAATTAACCCCTCCAGCTTCATTCTTTCATAGCATCCTATATTTTATCCTCCTGAAATTTATAATATTTAATTTTGTGGTTATTGATTTTATATTTGCCATTTAAACTAATGACACGATCTCCACCTGTGCAAAGGCTGTCTGGTTTGTTAAACATTATATCCTTTAACTTTGCATCATGATTTCTCAATCTCAGTCCTATAAGATGAGTAATGCTACATAATACTTTATTGTAAGGGGCTACCCTGCATTCCCGAAGTCTTCCTAACAAAAGTCAGGGGCCACCTAACTCAGAGGTCATCAACAAAACTGTGTCCAGAAATTATGCAATTTCACACAGGGGACAACATTTTTCTTGATTGAAATAGATCACCCTACACTGTTTGTCAACATATAATACACATTTAATGAATAATTAAATAAATGAAATAACTGATAAAACTGATGGTATTTTAGATCGGTGTGTTAATGTTAAATTTTGCAAGTTGAGGTTGTCAATTTCATAATTGAAATAATGAATTAAATGAGCTAATATTTGGAAAATATTTAGCTCAGTTTCCTGTATACTGTATGATATATGCGAACTTTTTGTAATTAATTATTAGCAACTACTATTGTGAATCAACTTTACTGTCAGGCTGTGTGTAACAGATACGGCCTTGACTTTAGATTCTTAATCATATGAGTTATGTATGAAATTGGTTGTTTTAAAAGATAAATGTGATTTGTTATATAGGATGACTAGAGGAAAAGTATCTCACAGATTTTTCTAAATGGTATTTTAAAGATATCAAGACAAGTTAGCAATCGGCATGTAGCTGGAACTGTGAGCTAGTACTACTTAAAAGCCATTGACCTAGAAATAGCCTGAAGACACTGACAATTTGTGGGACAGTCAAGCATTTTAGAAGCATAAGGTCCCCAAGTAGGATAAGGTGCCAGTGAAGATGACCTTTTCAATCCCCTTCCCTCCCCCATTTCATTGTTTGTCATTCCTCTTTGCTTTCAACGCTCAGTTTAATTCCCACCTCTCAAAAACGTCTGATCTGACACTCTTGGTCTATGTGTATCTCTCAGGAACATGACTTCTAACTCATCAATCCCATGTCATGAAACATATCATGGTTTAACATAGCAGATTACTATTTCTCTGTGGATTTTCAGAAATAGTAAGTTAGTTGTTTTTGATATTCCCCAACCATAGCTGCATAGAAAGGAATGATTTTTTTTTTTTATTTTATTCTTTACTCTGGAGACGCATGCTATCAAACTAAGAAAGAATCCAAAGGACAAGAAGCAGAAATCTCAGAAAACCTTTCAGAACCTGTTTTCCAAATTATGCAAACATAACTCTTCAAACATGCTTTCTGCATCTGTTCACATCCCTTTTAGAATATCTCCTTAATTCTGTGCTGCAGCATTCATCTCTGTACTAGTCTTTGTCAACTATAGTTGCGCTTTCTACTGTTTCTCTTACCTGCAATCAACCACAGCCTGAAAATATTAAATGAAAATCTCCAGAAATACACAATTCAGAAAGTGTAAATTTTGCCCTACTTTGAGGAGTACAGTGAACATTTGTACTGCCCTGCTTTATCCTGTCCAGTGTATAAATCATTCCAGTGTCTAGTGTATGCCTGCTGTATATGCTACCTTCCCCTCAGTCACTCAGTAGCCGTCTTGGTTATTACATCAACTGTCCTGGTGTTCACTGCTTGTGTTCAAGTAATCCTTACCTTACTTAACAATGGCTTAAAAGGCCAAGACTAGTGATACTAGCAAATTATATAAGTTGAAGAAAAGTCATAAACTACTTTCTTTATGTGCAAAGGTAAAGTTCTCAACCTAATAAAAAAATAATAATGTGTTCAAGCTGCAAAAATTAAAATGACGAGTATTTAATTAAGAAGGAAGAGGCATTAAATTTGAGCACATAAGTACAGGAAAAAAAAAATACTACATCCAGGATTCAATACTATCTGAGATCTCAGGCAGCCAGTAGGGATTTTAACCATATCCTCTGTAGCTAAGAGGAGACTAATACATACTTTGCCATTTTGGATTTGCTTTGCATTTGCTCAAAAATAATTATTTTATGTATTAATTTTCTTGTGATATATATTTACTAAAACTTTTTAAGGTTGGGATGTACAGTTTCTTTCAAATTTTAATCACCTTATATGTAATATAGTAGAGAAAAATGAATTCAAAATAAATACTTGATTTTATGAATTGAGGCTGTTTTTCAATCATGTTTATATAAAGTAACTTTGCTATTTTGTGATACATCTGCACTAACCTGTTCTTGCTGGTCTTAAAATCTGAATGAAGTTATATAAAGAGTATGTGAGTCAGTACCATGAATGACATAAGAGGGGAATAAGTAATCAAAAAGAGGGAAGCTAAAAATATATACAATTTCTTGGCTTATCAAATATTTGGTTGAATTACAATTCCCAAAATCTGCCAAACTATTTCTTGTGTTGAAAAAAAAGATAATTATATAAATGTATTGATAGAAGTTTAGCATATTTATTTTAATCTGCCAAAGAGTCAAGACAAAAAAAAATGTCAAGACATACGAATTTTGTCGTGATCCTGAGAAAAGCTAATTGAATTTTAGACTATATTAGCAGACGCGTCCAATGTGAGTTAGGCAGCAATCATTCCATATCGCTGATCATCGTGTACATGCTCCTTAAAGTTGTATATAATGTAGGATGCACAGACAGATTTATAGATTTTTCAAGAGGCTTTACAAAGAAACGGTTGTGTATGTTGTTAGGAAGGTGGTTTTCAAAGGATGAACAGGATGACAAAGAAATGCTAAGGAAACCTAAAAGGTCTGACTTGGAGAAACAACTTGCCTGAATATAAAAAGCAAATTTCATTTAGTGAAAGGATTGTCAAACGCAAGCAGTATTAAGTATTTTTTTAAAAAATAGACTGTAATAAATATAATTTTATTCTGTGACAAGAAAAAGTACTGATTTAATATAAGGAAGATACTTCCACTAGCTGGTGGCATCTCAACATGGAAAGCACTGTTTTGAGGAAGTCATTTTGGATAATGCTAATTACTGACATCTGTATTTCACCCATTTGTCCTATGTTACAACATTCAAAACTATATCTTAAATAAGAGTATAATTTAAAATGAGTTACAGAAAAGGAACAGTGCTCAAACTTTTAAAATCAAAAGTAGGATTATATTTGTAAACAGTAGATTTCAGTTTCTGGGGGATCTTATGAAATGATTTGTAAACACATGGAGAGGGGCCTAGTAGGAATTTTATGCCAAATAGGATGCAAATTTTCTACTGAGGTTTGGGTGGGAAGTAGACAAGATGATCATTATAGTCCCAGAGTGTAGATTTCTAGGATGTATAAAGCTAATTGATTTTAAGAGGGATTTAAATCCATTTATTAAAAAGGACAAAGACTTTGTGGAACTAATGGGCTGTGGTTCAGTACTCAGGTGTAGAGGCCTGTTCCAGCAGACTCTGTCAGCAGGAACCAGGAAGACAGCAAAGCAGGTACCCGCAGTGGTGTCAAAAGCTACGTGGGGCACAGCATGTGCTGGTTATTTCCATGCGGTGCAAAGCCAAATGCCAAACAGCTCTGCACTGTTTTGCAGAAAGACAGTCTGTCTACTTAGCCTATATATTCTGCAAATTTGATAATGCTCAAAGTTTATGAGATTTCATTTTTTTACAGTGTGAAAATAATTTTCCAGTGCAAGTGATGAGGTGAAGCCCATAAAGTCCAAGAGAAATGGGACCGGAGATAAGGCCTACCCGCACGGTCCAAACCTGCCTGTTTACTACATCAGATACTCATGGTCACACGACTTCTGAGAAAAAGAAACAAGCAAGCAAGTGAAGCCCCCTCCTCCCTTCACATTTCGTACCTATTCTGTGGATGGACAGGAGCTAATCACATAAAACTTTCCTTAAAAGGGGAACGAGGGGACTAAACGGTGGGATGCTGGAACAGCCTACAGAAAACCCCGAGATCACTTTGTTCAGGGCCCAGATCTCAGAGTGTGAACTCCCCTGGGTCTGTCGATCTAAATAAAACTGAGTGCTCCAACTCTCTGAGTGTCACTTGGTCTCTTGCAGAGCTGTAACATCTTGCTGTAACAGAAGCTATACACATCATTTTCTCATCTTTCCAACCCCCTCTTCATCCCACACACACACAAGAAGAAATTAGATGAGGCTTATTGAGAAGTAGTATTTCTTCTAATACTGTACAATAATATTTTGATCTCAAAGGTACACCTGTTCTTAATGATCAACAACTGCAGGACGAACACTTCCCAACACTTCCTGTGAAATTTTTTGCCAATGGGTCCCTCAGAAGCATTCTGATTGGCCAACCTCATTTTCTCATTCCCACGACAACATTTTTTTATTAAAAATTACTCCAAACAACACACTAGAGTAGATGCCAGGAAAGAGGTGTGAAACAGAATTATCAGTATGTGTTATAGGTATACGCAGGAAACAAAAGAAATACCATATTATACACACAGACACACTGGTCTCTAAAATTCAATCTTTAGTTCATGCTATTAACATACACCAGTTAGATCCACTATTGCTCATAAATTCTACTCAAACGAATCACATAGAAATAAGAAATGGAAGGAAAAAATGGAAACAAAGCTTTTGTAGATAGGGAGAGAGGAGGAGTTGAGGGGAGGGGAATGGGAAAAAAAGAAGCAACAAGATGTCACGTACAGGTACAAATCCCCTATGATGAATGTTATCACTATGTACATCTAAAATGTACCATTGAAATAAAATTTAAAGAAAAACTTGAACTAAAAAAAAAAAGAAATAGAACTGCTTTTCAAAAGAAGGGATTTAATATGATTAGAAAACTTTTTTATAATTAATTTCTCAGACAAATCAATACAAATCATCAAAAAGCAGTATTAAAATTACTAGGAGTATCATATTTGGATATATTTACTGCTGAGAAACTATGAGATCTATGTTCATCACAAACAAAATAATTTTTCTTTGTCCATTTAAATGTTCTCATTTTAGCATTTCAAAAACTTATAAGTCATATCAATAAAGCTAAATTAAATGCAAATGGTTAAAGCTCTCAAAAGTACAAATATTTCTGTAACAATTCTTCTTTTCAGTTTTATTTATATTCCCAGTGACTGCTTTGCAAGATAGGTATTTTAAGATATTTCTATTTATCTAATTGTATCATAGATCAAATTTACAACTTAATAATTCACCTTTAAAATAATAAGAACATGGAATAAAAGTAATTTCCACAAGTCTATTTCAATCCCAAAATCAATGCTGGAGCAACAAAAGTAAATAAAATAAAATACTAACTTGGGTACAGTAATTAAAATATTAACTGCATTTCACAAAGCGTTTACTTACTAATTACAGTCTTATGAATCATTTGAGTGTGTGTATTTCTAATCTCAGCAAGGTAAAAATTCTCAAACTTCAGAGAATTTCAAGGAATTATTGGTGAATTACCAGTTTTGTATGAAAACACCATTTGTTTTGGGTGCTTGAGCCTGCAAGGTCCCTCGGAAGTCATAAACTTTAAAACCAATGTAGAGAGAACTTCTGGAATCTTTGTGTTTTGTTTCGCACTTCTCCGGGTTTCTTTGTGGGTCATCAGAAAGTCAGAGCTCTGTGTGCTGTGACTCTTCTCCACCCTCATCCAGCCCAAACCTCCATGCTCATGTCAGGGCTTACATTCTTCCACAGCCACATACCGCTGTATCAGCTGCTCCTGCAGTCTTGTTCTGTCTCCCTTGCGCCCTCCTATTCTCAGGCAGAATATTACATCTTTAGAAAGTCGTTCTTTATCCAGTAGATACACCTCGTTGGCGATCTCCTTTGTTTCTCTGATTATAGTTGTTCTTGCACTGATATAGATTACATTTTCTGTGCTTTTTTACATTTATTTGTTGCATCTGGGTGTGTGTTTGTGTGCTGTTTTTATGAATGCCTGCTGCTCTACTAAAACGTAATCGTCGCAAGAGCAAGAATCCTTTCTCATTTTGTGGGCCGCTGAGTTCCATGCTTAACAAAGTGCCTTGCCTCTGACTGAGAGTTCAGTAAATCAACGAACGACCCTGAGAAACAGAATGTTGCATATATAAAAACTGCTGGCATGTCTCTCAGATGGAAGGAATCACAACATAGTTTCATTTAGAGATTTTCCAGTAAAGTCTTGCCATGACAGCCTTACTACTTAAAATGTAATATTGAAGACCCCTGGTTTAGCATCTTCGCCTGGTATCCCACACATCCTAAAAGGAAATATAAAGGTTTAACAAAGCTAATTTGCATTTAAATGATCTAGTAAACCAAAGTAGGAAGTATAATGTCCTTCTCAATTTTGTCCTCCTTTCTCTATCTCTTTTTCTTCTTCCTTTGTTTCTCCTCCCTTTCATTTCTTCCTGTCAATGATGTAAGTATAGGCCCTGCAGAGAGAGCAATATTATCTCCATCATTCAATAATTCTGTTGAGACTGGTTTTTTTCACATATTTCCTTTCCATACCTAATAGAAAAGATTATTTTAGCTTTTGAGGAAGTTCTTTTTTCTACAGCACTCTCTTCTCAGTAATCTAGATAAATTGCTAAGCAAGCACACTGTAACCTTGGTGAATTTATCTATGGCAACACTCACATAAGCTTGAAATTAGTATGCTTCCGGAGACGAACCTATTTTTCCTTCTTAATCAGACCTTCAGGTGGATACTCAGTGTCTCAGAACTGAGCGGGCAGAATCTGCAAGCTGAATAATGTTGGTTCACAGAGCATATTCCTTTACACTTGCAAGAGGAATTGTGACTAAGTGAAAGTGAGATTTTTACATGTGTGCTACTGGTAACTTTTGGTCCCTGTGCACAGGAAGAGGGCTTTCGAGGTAATGGGCTGAATGTGTAGAACATTTGTCCCCTGATGCTGCTTCTGAGCACTTAAGGTCAGGAGACAGCCAATTTACATCCATTTACCTGACATTGTTCATAGTCAAAGGCTACCTGTTTAGTCCCAGCAAGCCTGACCCTAACATGATTTGATAAACAGGCAGGAGAGAAATACTGCACAGTTCTTACACTCAGTCAAGAGAAAAAGTATAAGAACATAATACTATAAGACTGTACACTCAATTTGTTTTTAGTATCCTTTTAAAATGCCATCAGTGCTTAATGGCAAAATCTAGCAATTCTCTTAAAGTCCCAGTACTAATATTGATTAAACATATTTTAGACAATTTAAAAATCAAACCATTTCAGGCTAAATGATTCCTCTTTGCAGTGATGGTGATAGAACCCAAGGCCTTGTGAATGTGGGACACGTGTTCTAGCACTAAGTTATGACTCTAGCCCAAATTAGAGTACTTTTGACTAAAAAAACTATCAGAAATGCAAGAAAGTGAGTGCCCCCTAAATATGAATTGTGCTAAATGAGATGTCACTTTAAGAAAAGTTGCTACTAAAATATCTACAGACTGGGGTTTGTTTTGGTCAAGCTATGAGTATCAATGTTCTCACTATAGGATCCTCTAGCCCAAATCACTAGGAAAACCTGCAGGTCAGTTTTAGACTCACACAGTGTTTTTTTGGTGTGGTTATTTTTCTCTGGATATACACTTAAATCTATGAGACCCAGAATGTATTTTCCTATACTTTTTTGCTTGTTCATCAAATAAATGTTTATTGAGCACATGTTTTATGATGGATAATAATTTTTAGATACTGTGGTGAATAGAAGAGACATAATTTCTTTACTCCTAAAGATTTCTCTCCAGACAGAATATTTTAAACATAGCAACAGTGAACCAATTTAATATATAAGATAATGTCAGCTAGTGTTAAAACTGAAAATCAAAAGGAAAACATTAGGGAATAGAGAGTAATGGGTGGTGCTAAGATTGAGGAAACAAAGAATGCAGGTTTTAAGAGAAAAATTTTAATTAGAGGCATGAATAAATGAGAGTCAACCATATTCATATTTGAGGGAAGATTTTCCAGGCATAGAGGACTACAGGCTACAAGTGCAAAGGGCTTTGCAACATTTTCGCAGCCTAGGAAGGAAGACCACTGTGGCTGAGGAGATTTAAGGCAGGGCCACAAGAAGGAAAAGATAATTAGAGTCTCGGAAGCACAAAGGCAATGGGACACAGCGGAATTAGGGCTCAGGAGTTAGGTTACCCAGGTTCCACTTATTAGTTGCCAGTTATTTGTCCTATGTAAAAATGAAATCAAGAAAACTGCCTTGAATAGAAGAGCAGGCTTCAAGGATAAAGAAATAATAATTATATGAATATATAGTTAGAAAATAGGTTCACTGCTCTCAAGCAATGAGAATTATCACCCAAAGAAATATGTAGCCCACCCACCCCTAAATATTCCAGAATATATAAGATTTGAAACAAGAACCAAACATTTATTATTATTTATTGGTTTTTGTCATTTCAAACTATAGATTTCATTCATGTTCCTCTCAGTGTTGGGAGATTTATTATAAGAGGACAGGGTGCAATTTAGTAGAAAAGGTGAAGGTTCTTCCTTTTATAGGAGAAATGTTATTGAATGCCAGAAACTGGCAGGTCTTTCCTTCAACAAAACACTTTAGTGGGCACTTTGGCAGTGAAAAGCCGAGCCTTTTGGAGAGGTAACCTAAAAGGAGCTGTTTGCCTGAAAGGATCACTAAACGGTTCTGCCACAAGCAAATCACATTTTGGCTTCTCCTCAGCAGGTTGGGCAAAATTGAGGGTAAGCCAGAGATGGTGCTCATACCTCTGATCCCAACTTTCTTGGAGGCTGAGGCAGGAGGATCACAAGATTGAATTTAACCTGGGCAATTTAGGATGTAGCAAGACCTTGTCTCAAAAACTAAAAATAAAAAATCTTGAGCAAAATGAAAGGCCCTGAGGTCAATCTTCAATAACACACACACAAAAAAAGAAAGGGTTGAGGCTATGGGTAAAAAGGGACCAATTCGAGGAGGGCAGACAGAAGAATATGAAGGAGAGAATAGGTCCTAAAAGAGAAAGACCACGTGTTCAATCCGGTGTGTTCCATGAACAGCAGCTCTTTCTGGGTCTCCACTCTCTTGCTTAACAGCTCCCTCACCCCCTCTTCATACTGTATCTCTCTGCTTCAGAAAGAGCCCTTTCATACACCTTCAGATCATGTGTGGCCATCACATAGAAATCTTTTTTATGTTAATAGTTTAAATTTAGCTTTCGCTTGCTTTTATGTGAAAATGCTAAGAAATGGAATTTCATTGGCTTGGATATGATCTGAGCTTTGAAGGAGAGACCAAAGGTCAAAGAGAACAGATAGTAGCAAGTGGGAAAGATGGACTATTGAAATGCTATCAACAGAAAAAGCAGGGATTTGGAAATCGTGGCCAATGTACTCCAAAAACAGGAATAAGGGGTATGGTGGAGTCACTTGAGATTGAAAAAAGAACAAAAAGTTAAGATATATTTCCTACTTTTAATTGAATAGGAATATAGAATTACTGTGTAGTTCATTTCTGCTTATTTTATTCTGTCTAGAACAATAATACAATACATCTCCTGTTTACTTACAAAACTAATTCATACAAGACTAGGAATCAGAGAAAGTATTGTTCACTTATTATACACTATTCACTGAAGCCAAGTCCATAGATTTTAAATCCTCTCCTTTGAGGAAAAAAGGTAGTTATTAATTCAAAAGTAGAGTTGGAGAACGTTCACATCCATAGAGACCACAGACAACATAAAATCCAATCCTTTAATTTTACAGATGAAGAAACCAAAGCCCAAGGAGAGAAGCTAAGTTTATGGAGGTCACAGTTCAGTTAGTAACCTGGCTGAGAAGAGAAGGCAGATTCTTCCGTCTTGAGTTAGATTTTCCATCACAAAATGCTACCTCTCCTTCATCACACAGCGTGAGCTTCAGCCAGGATGGAAGAAGGAAGGAAAGAAGGAAGGAGAGAGAAGAGAGAGAGAGAGAGAGGCACAAGGCCCTGAGTTCCATTCCCAGCACACCCCCAAAAGAAAGAGAAGAAAGAAAGAAAGAAAGAAAGAAAGAAAGAAAGAAAGAAAGAAAGAAAGAAAGAAAATCTATGTATTAGAACATTGTATGCATTGTGCCTTGTTGTAAGTGTTGCTGTGCTCAATTGCTGCGCCTACATTTTAATCTGTTTTCTGTATATTGCTTATATTTATTCTTCCTCTAGTGGTAGACATTTGCCATTCTAGGGCTGCACTAAAGAAAGGATCCTGTACTTTTACGCAATCACATCTCCCTTTATGCACTACAGTTGATTATCTGCTTCTCTGTTCTTCGAGGCTGCTCTAAAAGACTTGATCAATCACAATATGGTGAGATTTTTTCCAGGCCAAAATCATGTTTCATTCTTCTTTCTGTAATGATCATAAGTGCTTTTGACTGACCATTGCTCAGATTTCAAGAAGGTAAGTAAAATTTTGTTCGTTTTTAAAAGGTGTATAGTAGTTGGCTATTTTTACACACTATAGTTCCCAATACCATTTATGAAGAGACCTTTCACTCTTTTCTGCTCTTTTCATTGAGTAAAATGTACAGAGCATTTTTCACAGGTGCCAGTTTAACTTCTTTATGATGTCAGAGATAATTGTTTTGGCCTCGGGGAAAGAATGTGCTTTTTGCTTCAAATAATGGCTGCAGAATCATCTAAGTAAAAAATGAACTAGACATGAAGTCTTGGATTTCCTTATCTAATCAATTATTGAAGAAAGAAACTTTTCTTAGCACAAGGCGAATACTAAAAATGTCAGGATGAAATGATGGGATATGGAGTGGAGGGCAGGAAGGAGGAAGAAAACAAGTGCAAAGTCAACAAGCTCTTTAATGAATGAGACAGGGAATGTGGTAACTACATTTACATTTTATTGGGTGAAAGTATTTTTGCTTTTAAAACCACAAAAAGAAAACTAAATTTTATTATCAGGGGAAAAATTTCAGACTAGTCTATTACTGATGAACTCTACATCCATGTCTTTCTGGAGTATTAAATGCATCTGACTATTATAACAAGGAGAATAACCAGAGGCATTGCGCACAATCAAAAGTCTATAAATCACATGTCATGTGCATTTAAACTCAAATAGATGAGCTGCAAACCACCTTTTCATTAAAAAGCAATCGTTTATTTATTTGTAAATGTAGTTTTGTTGGCTTTTTTGTTTCTTTGAGCATTAGAAAAAACATGATCATTTCCATCTTCAGGGCAGATAGTGGTATGCCGGGGTGTTTGATGTCTTTGTCATTTCCCGATTTTGCTCTCAGAAGGAGAAAGAGAAAGAGGGTAAAACCACCTGTCATACTGTCCCCCACTAGTATAAGATTTTTAAAAATCTCAAAATTTCCAAAACTTCCATTAATATCTACTAGATATTTAATCCATAAGCACTTTCCATAGGTAAAATATTTTGAAGGTCTACTATAAGCCCACACCATTAACATATATATACTTAGGTTACAATGGTCTTCAAATATACACTAGATGATAAAATGCTAATGTCTATCAAGCAGTAATCCACCAAGGTGCTGTTTTTCTTTTATACTCATGGTGTCATTTAAGACTCACTGTAATTCTAGGAGAAAGACCATATTTCAAACTTCATTTTACAGATCAAAAAATGAGTTTTCAGACGGTTAAAATTAAGGTTATTTTAGACAGTAGGGAAGTGTGCTATGACGAAATCCCTTCCTTTACTTTCATCTTTTTTCTGCCTGGCCTTTGTAGATTTAAAGCTTTCAAGGATGGACAATTAGAAAATAGAAATTCCTAAAATCCGATTATTTTCCATATTCTCTAAAGAGTCACTTTGCTCCCTTGAGAAAAATATTCCAAGAAGGAGATTTGAATTTGGCTGCAGTATTCCTAGACTATTTCTGCACAAGGGCTCTAGTCATACAACTTGTACTTTCCAGGCAAAGAGGACATCAGCTTACTCACCTGAGATTCACCTTTTCTGGTAGTGTCCAATAAGGTAACCACTCTCAAGACAGCTGAGCAAATGATATATCGCTACACTGAACTGGAAGTGTTATATATATAAATACATAGAGAATTTTGAAGACCTAGTAGTGGAAAAAGTACTATAAACATCAGAATTGTGTTTACAATGATTTTAAATTGAAATGACATTTGGATGCATTAATTTAAATATATTATTAAAATAAATGTTGTGTTTTAAACCTACTTCTTAAAATGTAGCTACAAAGAAGGTTAAAATTGTTTATTTATTTCTCCTTACACTTCTGTAGTATAGTAGAGCTCTAAGCTGCCTTCTGCCATGACTTTCACTTCTGGGAAAGTTTTATGTAGATAGACTTCCAATCTGTTCTTACTATAACGATTTTGCAAGGAAACTGGAAATCTACACTAGACTCTTTGTAAAACTTTGAGTATTCTTATTTCCCTGTCTTCATCTTATAATATCCTGTTTATTTACTCAATATAATTAGCAGTAAAATTCTTATGACTTAATTAATTTTAGAGTTTTATTAGCCAGGTGTAGTGGCACACTCCTATAATTCTAGCACTTGGTGGGGGAGTGTTAAATAGGAAAATCGGTGTGAGTTCAAAGACAGCCTGGGCTGCATGGTGAGTACAAGGTCAGCCTGAACTGCATAATGAGACCCTGTCTCAAAAAATGTAAAAAAAAGTAAGGAAAAACAAGGGAAACTGTGTCACGGTCTTAATGATGTCACAGTGATGGTGCAAGGGAAGCTCTGCTCCATAATACAGCACTTTGGATATGAGAAAACAGAAAAGAACAGGAGAAAAGCCAACTTTCATACACTCAAACACTCTGCCACCATCCCCGGATCCTCCTTGAAGGAGGCCATGGAACCCAGAGATGTCGCTTCATATCTAGTCACCTCCTTTTTGGTTGCTGAAAACTCTCACATGTAAAGCATCCTTCCCTAACATTGGAAAAAAGGAAACACAAAGAAACACCAAGAAGAATCTGAACAAACAGAGTCTGGTCACCTTATTTTCCAGTTTATTAATACTGGATGCTATCTTTTCTATTCCATTCATACTTCTACATGACTATCCATAAAAATAGTTATTACTCGGGCCCCATTTCTGAAGTGTTATACATAAAGTGCAATATATTAAATACACTATTTATACTTTTCCTTTTATTGATCTTTTATTACAAGGGTCTCCATCGTGAGCCTTGTGGTGAGTAAGGCAAAAAAAAATACTTTTCTCTAGTCTATACAACATGTAGCTAGCTAGATAGATAGATAGATGATAGATAGATAGATAGATAGATAGATAGATAGATAGATAGACAGACAGATAGACAGAGACAGATAGGTAGTGAAGAAAAGACCAATTAATCCCTGAAGTTGTTGCAAGACAGAAGAAATAGTTTAGGCAGCAGGTCTAAATCTGATAAAACTTGGAAGGTGGATACTGTGATTCCAAGACATCAGCATAGAAGGAATAACAAGGTTGCAAGCGCCTAGCATTGAGTGTGAGCATAGAGATACTTATGGACTGATTTGCTAGCTCAAAGAGATTATGTTAGCAAAAGCTGCCTTACCATTGATTACCAGTTAGGATCCCATAAGCCTTATTTGGCAAGATTTGGATGAGATGAAGAAACTAGGTAACAATCAGATTACAACTGATGAGAATGAAAATGTCGCAAAAGGCAAAGAAAGGAGATACAACATAACCAAAAGTATAAAGTATATAAATACTGCTATCAAAACAATGTGAAATGATAGATTAACAGAAAGACATGAGATAGTTTTTCAAACAGAAAATACTTCAGTGAGAAGAATAAAATCTCTTGACAAGAGGGTACTTTTGTTTTTATCGAGACCTAGTAGTAGCAAAGTAATACAGTAGCACAGTGTAGATGCTGGAGGTACTATGGCCATTCATTTTTCATTTAAAAGTAGCAAATTAAAACAAACATTGACTATTGGTGCAAATTTATTTTAAATAGCAGCTGATTTCCAGTGTATAATAAAACACCAATAGAGATGAAAAGCAAGCTCATCCTCATTTCTCTGAGACCATAGTGATTCCAAGTCTTTACAACATTCAAAGTGTTTTTAGAATTTTCAATAAATTAAATATTTACAAAAAACACGCAATTCAGTGTATTTTAGAATTTAAAAATCACCATCCCATGAATTACCGTGTAATGAGTTTCACAATTAATGAGCATGTACAATGTGTCACATGCAACTAGGTAGCTTTCAAATGGAAAGTAATAACAGTTCCTAGTTATTATTCACAAAAATTGAGTGAGACCTCACCACATTTCAGACACTCTTTACAGTCCTTGAATTTATCAGTAAACAAAATAAACAAAAATACTTTATGTCAAGGGGCTTACAGGTTTGTTAGTAGAAAGGAACAGAAATAAGATGAGTAAATTAAATCACTAATAGGAATGATTGCTTTAGGGAAGTATAAATCTAAAAACCATAGTAAGGATTTTATTGGTGAGGTATGGTTACAGTTTTAGTGCGGCACTAAAGAAAGGAAAGCCATCCGTGGAAGTAAGCATGAAGAGGAGGTAGCAGATAGGGTGTCTTAGTTACTTTTCTCTCATTTCTGGGACAAAATATCAGACGCCCAAAGTTAGGGGAAGAAAGATTTATTTGGCTCACAATTTGTAGAGTTTTCAGTCCACAATCAGCTTGGGTCTGAGGCAGGGCAGCATGGCAGACAGGCAGAAGGCAACCAGATAAGCAAGGAATGCAAGCAAAAGGACTAACCAGCTTCTTCCTGTATCTTATATCTTATCCAGGCTGCTAGGATTAGGGCAGTGCTAAAACAATCAATAGATTGATTTAGTAATCACATGCCCTTAATCCCAGCATCCCACACTCTAGATTCAGCTACCTCTTACCACATTGAGGCTTTGGGGGGACATCTACACACAAATCATAACATAAGGCAAGTGGTCCAGGAAGGACTGCAGCTTTTACACTTTATGAGATGCTGTATTAGCTTTCCTGTAGCTGGAAAGAACACCCAACACCTACAAATTAAAAGAGAAGAAGTCTAATTTGGCTCACAGTTTCAGAGGTTTCAGTCTATGGTCAGCTGGCTCCAAGGCAGGAACATCAGGAAGGAAGTACATGGTTAAGCAAAGTTGTTCACTTCATGGTGGCCAGTAAGCAGAGTACACAGGAAAAGCAGCAGGAAGAGATACGCCTTGCAAAGGCAAGCCCCAAAGGATACCTTGTCCAACTAGGCCCCACCTCCTAATAGTACACATAGCTATGAACAGCAGTGGATTAACCCAAGGGTAAGTATAGCCATTCCACAATTCGGTAATCTATCCAGGAGTATCTTAACCCAGTCAAGTTGATAATTAAATTAACTGGGACACATGGAAAGGCAACAGGAGGACAAAACAGGAATGCAATAAAACACACTGCAAGTTTAAAGAGTGACTTTGCCCACTGTGTTATAAATAGCTTGCAGGAGAAGAAACTGAGATATTACTTAGAAGCAATTCAAAGACAAGAAACGATGGTGGCATGTGCAGAGGTAGCTGCCTGGGAGGTATCAAAGTGTTGGAGTGACTCAGTACATACAGTGATGGTAGAACCAACAAGAATTTGCTGATGCATCTGAAGTTCTGTGATTTAAAGAGGTCACTTGCAAGATTTTGTTTCATTTTGTTTTGTCCTGAGAAAACGACAGGATGGAATAGTCACTAAAATGTAGAAGAATATGAAAGAAATTCATTTGAGGTGTTAAAGAATTTCAAACACGCTATTTTGAAAAATGTTTTTAGAGACAGAAATGTAGGTTGGTGGTTAACTTTGTGAATTTAACGTTGGGAGAAAGGGGTTGGGAATTGGATTTAGCTCAGTGGTTAGAATGTTTCCCTAGCAAGCACAAGTCCCTGAGTTCGATCCCCAGCACCAATAAGGAAAAAGGAAAAAAAAAAAAAGTTAGGCAAAGTTTTTACTGTAAACAGAAGTTTGAAATGACCAGCTTATGAATACTTAGAAGCATGAGCTGAAGAATATCACAACTAAAATACATGGTTTCTTCTCAATGTGACATTGGCTCACTCTGCGGACTGATACTCATGTCTATTAAGAGTTAAGAAGGAATTACTCAAAGAGCCTAAGGAGGACCATCCTAGGAATAAGTGAGGCAATGAGAAGCATGTTTTCTAACAGGCATATCAGTAAAATGTTTCAATAGAAGTCAGTAAATAATTGTATACAATATTTCTACTTAATTAAAGCCTCTGTTGTTTGAATGTGTTCCCCTGAGTTCCAATGTTGGAAATTTAATTCCCAAATTTTTATGTTGATGACATTTTTAGGTGGAACCTTTGGCAGCTAATTTGGCTGAGGTGAGGTTATAGGAGGATGGGGCAACTCATGAGGAGATTAGTGTCCAGTGATTAGTGACAGAATGTACAAGAAGAAACATCTGAGCTCACAATTTCCCTCACACCATTTGATAAACTCTGCCATGCTATGTCCCAGCAAAAGAGCCCTCACCAGATGCTACTGTACTCCTTTGATATTAGAAATGAGAATTTTCAACATTATAAGAAATATATTTCCAGTATATCCACCAGCTTTTCAGTATGCATTGCATAGGAGCCAGAGTCCAGTTCCATTCAGGGTCTCATAGGTTTGACTCCCCAGTCAACTGGTTCCAAGGCAAGAACATCATGGTAGACAGGTATTGCGGAGCAAAGCTACTCAACTCTTGTGGGTTGGAAAGCAGCGCCCAGGAGCAGAACAGAAGAGCGAGTCCAGGGACTAGATAGGGCACCAAGGCCACGGCTCTACCACCCACCCAGTCACACCCAGATGTGTGCTTACTGGACCCCTCGGGGGATCTGAAGGCATTCAAATTGACAGTCCAGCTAATGGTCACATGAGTGTGTAGTATTCTGTTGTAGGGGCATACAATTGACTAAGCCCAGGAAAACTAAACAAGTATAGATAGACAGTACAGACACTCCCATGAGAAACTTTGCTGAAACTTACAAACGATCCAATGAGAAGGTGAAAAATCCTGATGTGGGAAATAGAAGAGACTACTGCTTGGAGTATACAACAGCCCAGAAGAGTGAAGCTAGAATCTGCATAAAAGAGGAGATGGCTTTTGCTAGTAGAGTCTAATGATAACAACAAGCGGGAGTGTACCCAAGCACACAGGTTGACAGATGGCACTGTGTGCAAATCTCACTATGTCTATTTTTTTTTTCCTCAACAAGATAGGAAGCAACATCATCAGGTAAAGGTTGAGAATGGGGAATGTCTTGAAGAAGAGGAGAAGCAAGAGGCATAAGATGGTCATCTGACAGAATGAAAAGAAAATAGATTGAGAGTCTAGTGCTAGAAGCCGTCAGGCTCATGGCTAAAGTTAAAGTTACTTTAGTCAGGGAGCTTTGTTTTGCTTCAGGGAGTGTGGAGTAATCTTCACAACAGCTCTATGAAGTATTCCTGCTATGCTCTCCCTGTTACGGACTTTCATGACATACATATTTTAGTAGAAAAATAGGCCATAAAACAACCACAACATAACAAGGAAGAGCTGTAATTGATGCTCCATGGACTATACAGCAGAAAGTGTGCAGTGTTCTTGGGGGAGGCGGAAATAAATTATGTTGTCAACAAGCACTCCCCATGCAAGAAGAGGGTCAGGCAGATCCTTGAGGAATAAAAATAAAGTCCTTAGGCAAAGAAAAGTCTGCACAAATGCCTAAAAATTGACTTGCAAGGGTCCCAAAATGCTCTCTCTGGGGAAATGTTCGAAGTGCAGTGTGACTACATGACAAAGGTTGGCTGGGAACAGCTGGGAGTTATTTAAAAATCAGAGGGAGGAGAAGGGCACAAGAAAATTTGCATTTTATGAAGCAAATGCTGAACTCAATTTGGAGAATGTATTGGAAGGAAAGTGGGAGGAAATAATTAAGGTGAAGAAATTTATTTCAGTGCTTATTAGTAACTGGGAGTCAAACGGCAATTGTGAAAATGCAGAAGAGATGAATTCTCAGGTATCAGAAATCTCTTGAAATCATGTTTTATTTTTATTGCACTACTGGCATCATCATACTCTTAATATGTCTGGTACCACACAAAATCTACAATTTCATCTTTTAATAACTCAAATTAACTGTTTATTAGTGATTAATAAACCTATCAAGGTGTAATGTATGATATAGTCAACAATTTCATTCTGAAAACAAATTTGACACACATTCTAAATCTGTGTGCCTTAGAAATTTGGTACACATTCACTTTAGCAAAGTTTTAAATTTCCTCTAAGAACTCAAATATATCAAATCTATTTAAAATAAAGGTAGATATGGATAAATAAACAAACCAAAAATAAATAACTACATACTTTAGATTTAGCAACAAAAGACAAATAATGACATGTAATGGCATTTTGAATTCGGGTAAAGGTAATAGCATATTACATGTAGTTAAATGTACTATTTCTTTAAAAAATGGCTATTGACTCTTTTGGTAAAACTTTATATAGTGATTTTTGCAATATGTACAAATCTGCATATAGCTGCTACTGTGTTTACAGAATTCTCTGTTTTATTTTATAAAGCTGCTTGAGATTTTCTTCTTAAATTTCTCTTAATTTGGTTATTTGGGCTTATAGATATTTACATTTTATTGTGAAATAGTTCATCTAGAAATCTTTCTTTACCTTTTCCTGAAACCAGTAATACTGGGGAGAAAAGGAAAATCCAAAACTTTGAAAAGTAAACCAGAATTGTAAAGGGGGTGCAGGCACTTTGAATCATGAATCACTCTTCAAGACTGGCAATGCTGTCTCCTACCCATTCACTGGTTTTCTCAAAGCAAAAATCAGAGAACAGAGATGTGGCCAGAGCACATTTCTCTATCCAGAATCTGTCCTAACTAGAGTCTTTCCATCATGGTTCTCTGTGTCTACAGTTGCATTTCAAATTGAAAACTAGTTAATTTATTTAAATCGGAAGGTCCCACATGATCTCATTTACCTCAAAATTAAAAACATCCATAATCAGACAGCATGTCCCAGTTCCACAAAGCAAACCGATCCTTGCACTAATACGGTGCCAGTCCTTGTGGAAGGTCACCAGCTGACAACTTGCACAGTTCTGCCACTCAGGATGCCTCAAATGTACCGGAAAAGAAAGCCCATGTGTCAGCGTTAATTTATTAAGTCACAAGCCTAGCTGCTTCTCCTAGATTAAAGCTACAGACCTGCAAATTGATCATCCCTGGGGAAGATGGATAACTCAAGTTCACAGTAATAGTTAAAACTGTTGCCTGCTATACAAGTCAGTACCTTCTCCAAAAGAGCTAAATTCTTAAAATCTCATTTACCAGCCCTAACCTTCATTCTGAAAGTGCTGTTTGCTCAGTAAATTAAAGTTAAAATTGAGCAGTTGTACCTCTTGCTTGCTCTCCCCCCACCTTTATAAAGAAGTTTGATTATAGTTCATAATAATCCAAGAACTAAAGTCACGGTTTTGAAGAGAGAGGTAGGGAGAAAAGTGCATCACACATGCTGGTCAGTTTCCCCTTTGGAAATATCTGATCTTGTTCTGTGCCAAACTCTATCTGTCCATGATGTTATTTTTAGAACTTGAAGAAGGAGGAAACTGATTGATCTTAAACGATTTCTAAAAACCTATTTTTCCCCCATACTTTGCCCATTATAAGCCACGGGGATCAACCTGCCCCCTGCTGATAAACTCCATAGTTTGAAAACACTAATCAAACAAGATAGTGAAATGATCAAAGTATAGTAGTCTGATTCCTCCATTCAGTGTGCGACATATCTGTGAACTGAAGGAAAGCAGGAGATTTCAAATAAAGACTAAAAGAACTCTTTTAAAGCATTTCTTTTGTACTGGAAAATTTGTTCATTTTGAGCTATAAAAAAACAGGAGAGCTAAAAGCCTAATAAATTCCTTTGATCTGGACATGGCAAGTTCTTAAGAGAAAGTCCAAAAGGTTGCAGACTGTCTGCTGTTCTCCGATAATTAGAATCCAACAAACCATTGCCTCACTCCCCCACTGCTTACTCCCCATCACCCCCAGCATACTACATGTTATATCCATTTTAGGAAGAATAGAAATGCCAGAAATGATCAGAGTAAGTTCTGAACCTATTCAAAATATTTTGATCAAGAATACAGGAATCTCTTTTTGCTTTTCCAGCCTAAGAGAGGGTGCCTCTCATCCAGAGCCTCCATTGGAATTATTCACAGGAGACACCAAGATCACTTAGTATGAATGGAGAGAATCTATGAATTGGCCTCTAAGCCTGAAACACTGGGGGTGAGTGTTGTAGCTCAATGGTAGAGTGCTTGCTTAGTAGCCCCAAAGCCCGGTGTTCAACCCCCAGCAAAATACACACACACACACACACACACACACACACACACACACAACCTCAACATTCACCGGTGGCAAGTTGATCGCTTAAATTCATGAAGTCCTCACTTTTAAAGCGATAGGAACAGGATAAATGGGAGTATTCAAGTCCAGCAAAAAAATCTAAATTTATTTAAAAAGCTGGAATTCTGTACTGGCTAAAGAAAATATTTCCATAGCTAGAATTGGTCTATATTTTGTCCTCTAGTTTAAAGCACTGCTACTCAAAGTGTGGTCAACATATGCCCCCAATGGCACCATCTTGGAATTTCTAGAAATACTTTTAGCCTCTAGCCTGTATGTATTGAACCAAAGATCTCTATTTTAAAAGATCCAAGGTGATACATTATGCACATTACATTCTGGATGACCAGTCTTCCAAGACCTGTCACAATTTTATTTCTAAACCATGTGCTGAACTTATTAAAATGTAAATTCTATAAAAGTTTTCATTTGGCACTTTATTTGGAATTCTGAACTAGTCGAGACCAGAAAATGAAACTTTCTAGTAACATGCCTTCCTGAAACAATATTTCCCCTTGTATTTTTGTTGGGTTTGTGTGTGTGTGTGTGTGTGTGTGTGTGTGTGTGTGTGTGTGTGTGTGTGTTTCGGCACTATTTTGGTTTGTTTTTACTTTTTAGTTGAACTGACTTCATCCTGGCACCTTTATTGAGAATTTCTGTTTTGCAAAATGTTTTGATGCAAGGAATACAAAGATGATCAACACACAGCCCACATCCTCAAGTTTATAAAAGGCTGGCAGATAACTAGATGAACTATAATTCAAAACAAATTTATTGTTGCTTCTGAGTGTACTACTTATAAAAGATAATATTGTAAAGACAGGGGAAAGGAATATAGTAGGCATGTTCTGTTAAGCCAGAATAATTTATTGACAAAACCACTACTTTCATTAAATACAGTATGATAAGATTTTTAATTACATTTCTCTGAGAGGAGCATAGGACCCAGGCAAAGGAATTACAGGACCGTACTGATTGAACCAACCTAGGCAGATGTTTCTAATGGGGTTCAGTAGAAACATCTAACATGGTTTGCTTTTTAACTATATTTTGTTTTTATCGGTCATTCAGGAATCCAGGAACATGTTAATTTAGGACACACATACACTAGTATATGTATATACATACATATATACATTATATATCTCTATGTATTTAAGCATATATATTCTTTGTATCTACAGATTTAAAAATTCATAGATGGATCGCTAATAGATAATCCTACATAAGAGGGTTTTCAGTTAGTTTGCTAGGAACTGATAATCTTCAGCATTCCTTGGCTTTTTGATCTCTGCCCTCCTTTTCACACAGCAGCTACATGTTTGTCTTTGTGCTCAATGTTCCTTTATTTGGAGGATGTCATTCATAGTGAATTAGGGCCCCACCTTACTCCAGTATGATCTCAACTAGTTACATCTGATATTATGCTGTTTCAAATAAAGACACATCAAAGGCAGTTAGAAGTACAACAGATACATTTTATATTACACAATATATCATACATGCATCTTGCTACAAATATTTATAATAATGTAAATATCTTTATCTTACCCATGAATACAAGCCTTCATACAGAATGAAGCCAATTACAGATACCAAGATATGAATAATTCTAATAACATCATTTGAGATTTTTGAGTCTAGACATGTCTAGATTAGAACTCATTCTTACAAATTATCAAAATATTAAAGTCTTTTCTTACTCAAAATAATTTGAGTGAGATTTCTATAATTTAAAGCTTGACTACTCCTGACTATTACAAGAATTCACATTGATTTACTGAGAATTTTCCATGTAATAAGAATATGTTGTGCCTTGTTAAATGCATTACTTAAATTAATCTACAGTGTCTCTACAGCATAAATATTACTATTCTCTTTTCATTGAAAATAAATTCAATAAGGAAGCATTAAATAATTAGAAATAATTATTCAGATCCAGGTTTAAATTCTGTTTTTGTTTTTTTTTTTTTTAAAGCTGTCTATACTTGTGTCACCTTCAATAGTTCAGTGAGGAACCAACATTTCTATAGATGATTGTGTTGGACTTATTATTAGAGTCAACTTGAGCCAGAGAGCCCAGACAGAGTCAGTGTGGTTCTGGGCGTAAAGATCCACCCAAGAATTGCTGCTGATGCAACATAAAGGAAAATGGGAGCAGAAGAGAGTTGTGGGCTGTTTCTTAGAAGCTCTGCTGTGGCTGGTTCTCCTGAAGGGGACTCAGCTGTTCTCATCGAAGGAGCTCGGGGCCTTGCTGTCGTCGAGGATGACTGTTGTTTCGGGGAGGCTCTGGTCTTCATCTCTGGTGTGAGCATCATATCTTGGTTCCAGTAAAGATTTCTTCAGCCATCATCTGCAGACACAGACGTACATGGGACAGTGCTGTGGGCTCCCAGCCCTTGATTGGATTTTTTGGGTCTCCAGTGCACAGATGGACATTCAGCACTCTTCTTGTGTTTGGCTTATGGAGGAATACTGTAACTTATAAATGTCCTGTATTAAATCTGCTCTCTTGAAAACCATCGGTTCTAGAAAGGTAACTAATACAATGATCTAAAGACAGAGAGAAAATATAATTTGCTGGGAATTTAGAAAAGTCTGCAGAGAGAATATTTCTTTAAATCAAGAGGAAGCAATAGAATTTCAAAAAGGCAAGAATAATCTGGTAAAACGATGCTCTATGTATAACGGCTTGGTAGTACTAAACTTTGGACAAACTCAGACAGAGCACAAACATGTTTTGAATATAACATCAGGAGATAGAATTGGGAAGCCAGACTGAACAGACTAATTGATACTGTATTGTGAATCTTTAGTTCCAAGTTATTTGGTTTGGACTTAACTTACTAGGCAAAGGGAAATCATTGAAAAAGTTTTAGCTGACCCATGAACTGATAAGAATTTCAATGTAGAGTCATTGTTTTAGTTAAGATGTGTAGTTTGGATACAAGTAGAATGAGAAAGAACACTTGCACAAAAACCAGTTGTAATACTCCGGGTATATTTCTCCTAAATATTCTAAAGTTGTTCAGCAAGTATTTTCTTAAATATTCTAAGACCCTAAATAAGCTAAAATGACAATAGATAAATAGATTGACCTATAAATTATTTATGCTCTATTATATTTTTTGAAAGACAAAATCCTGTTTACATAAGAAGAAAATTGAAAGAATTAAATTGAAAAATAATCACAGTATCAAAATAATACCTGTTTTTAATAACAGAAAACATATAATTTTTACTTGATAATTCATAAACTCTAGTATAAGATATGTGAGAAATTTTCAGAATATTAATGTTCCGAGGTGTAAACAGGAAAGGAAATATAAAGCTCAAAGTAAGATAATGGTGAAGAGAATAAAATATAGAGGGAATTTTGTAGCAATATATAGGAACTATCTGCAGTTAAAAGGAGAATAATTTCAAAAATTGTTCTCAATGTGGGTTCCCCAGACCAGAACTGACAAAGACAGCATAACAGAGGAAGTTCTTAGAAATGAAAATTACCTGGTCCGGTCTGGGACTTACTGACTAGGAAGTTTGGGGTACGGGGCTGACTGCTCGGGTTTAGGTAGCCCGTCAGGTGATTCTGATCTCCTTTATAGTTTGAGAGTGACTAGCTTCAACTAGTTAAGAACATGGGTTTGGCTATGAATTCATGATTCTTTTACTAGCTGTGTGATTTAGGTTGTGTAAGCTTCAAATTTCTCCATGTGCTAAAAAGTATTGCCTCAATAGGTTTAAGTGAGGGCTGTCTGAAATTGTTCTTGTAAAGTATTGACACAGTGCCTGGCATGTAAGATATATCAAGCAACAGTAACTTTTACTAAGATATGACAATTAGGTAGAGATAATTCCAGTTAAAAATTACCAAGGTAGATTTCATGTTCTCACTTTTGGTTACGTATTAGAAGAACACTGGTGATTTTTTCAATGCAAGCCAATATAAAAGTAACACATAAGAATTCTTTTACCACTCCCTGATTCTAATTCTCAACTAAGAGTATGATCTGTGACCTGATCTTTAACCTATTCAGTCCTGGAGTTTTTTAACATAAAAAATGGAATCAAGCTGCCTAAGACTTTTTGCAACTCCAGGCTCTAATTGCTTCTCACTCCACACGAAAGCAATCAATCAATTTTCTATTAGTTTGAAAGAATATTAGTCAATGATGTAAAAAAAAATACAAGAATTATAAAATACATAAAACCCTGGTACCACAGTTAGAGTTAGAAAATGTACGCGAAAAACTCACTAACCCCAAAGGCAGCAAGTGACACTTCATGGTAGTGACCAAAAAAAATACACCTGGGGCTGGAGGAAACAACCAAAGACTCTACAATTCCCTGTCACTCATTTTAAATAGGTTCTTATTTCTACACAGGATTCTTATGTTTCTCCCTAAACATTCATGGTAGCCCAGTTTTTATGATCTTTTTATCAATTCTTTATCACTTTTTTACTCTCTCCTGGATGGCAACCAGGATTCCTGATTTCATTGAGAAAGAGACACATTTGGAAGACAATTTTTGTGAGCTCTCACAAACATGCCCATTGAGGCTTCTGCCTGCATATGTGGCCTTTTCTTCTGTTAGTTGTTAGAACAAGTGAGCTCTCCAGATATCCAAGGCGCTTTTCTCTTGTACCCTTGTCCTCCTGTCTTTCTGCCAACTTCACTCCAGCAAATGTCAATTATACTCATTACAGCACATTTCCCCTCACTTTCAGGCATGCTCCATTAGCATGCAACCATGGCCTTTTGTCTCTCTTAAAAAATACCTCATTCCCTCCAGGGAACACTCGGTTTTTCCAATCTCATTTACTCTAAAATTTCTCAGAATAATAACCTCATCGTCCAATCCTCAATTAATCCCTTCCTGTTTGCGCAAGCTCACTCTAATCAGCACTTTGTCCCAAGAATCTGTGGACCTGCTCTTGTCAAGGTCATCAGTGTGGATAGACAACATCCAGTTCACATTTTACTTAAACCAAAACATTAGGCAACATCAATCCCTTTGCTTGGCTCTTGGGATCTGTGCTGACTCTGCTTCCTCTTTTTAGTCTTCTTTCCTGGCTCAGTTTCACCAGCCATCTCCCAAAGTCGTGGCATTCTGACAGTGAAAAATAACACTCCGCTATCATTACATGTTCTTTGTCTTGTCAAGCACAATCATTCAAGGCTCCCTACTTCCCCTCCAGGGTAATTGGTGGACAGAAATGCTTCAGCTTCTCTAGGCGTTTTTCACAGAGCTTCTCTGATTGAGCAGTGGGACTCAGGAGGCCAGAATGCACAGTGCCAGCCTCTTCCCACGTGCAGGACATCGGTTACCTGAATGATGATGATTTGTTAGATACAAAACAAGTAGCCACCAAAAATTACCAGAGTATAGAACAGAATGTGACAAGGACAAGTTAATGAAATAGAGGTAGAGCTTCATGAAATTATGGCAAAAAGTGAAGAGAATTTCAGAGATTTCCCAAAGTGGATGCAACTCTCAGCAAGCCTGCAAAAGTCTAAGAGTGACAACGTTGTGTCTGCTCTGGCTTGCTTCCTAGATGTCATCACCACTTATCTCCAGTCCTCTCTCACATGTTCCCTCTTCCATAGACCCGGCCCGTTACCTCACCAAAGGAAAGCTGATTTGTAATTGGACTGAGTCAACTTACTGTTGAAATTTGAACCAAGAAATGAAAAGTGAGTGTGTTCACAGTCAGTTACACCAACGGCTGAACTGGAGACTTAGAATCACATCATCCTGTGTGATAAATGGGTTGCATGAAGCCCAATGTTAAGCGTTTCCCTTGGTTCCATATCATGCATATTCTGATTATCTCCACTTCAAAGGTAACTGAACTAAAGGTACCCTAAAACGATGATATTCAGAACTGTATGGTACAGAGAAACAAAAAAAAGAAAAGAAAAAACTAGCAAACTATATCTTGCTTTTTCTAGAATAAATTTTTGTCCCAGATTTCAAAATATGAAGTTAGAATTTCCTAGAAAAGTTATTTTAAGACCAGAAATAATTTTTTTTTTGAGCTGGGGATCGAACTCGGGGCCTTATGCTTGCAAGGCAAGCACTCTAGCTGAGCTAAAGCCCCAGACCCCCATAATGTGTATTTTTGTCCTGCTTTGTGGTTACTTGTTAATGTCTCTATTCTGTAAAATAGTTAATTTGAAATAATCATTACAAGTACTCTACAAAAAATTTTCACTTGCCAATGTGTACATATAATTATTTACTGTAAAAATAAATAAGCAACAAAAACCCTCTTAAGAAACAAAAGTAGTTTTATCAGAAGGTAGAGATTGCTTTTGAGGTAGGCATTACATTTGAAAAAACATAGTTACTCTCTTAAAAGTTGATGAAGTGTTCTAAATTCAAATAAAACTTTTTGTAATGTTCTGATTACTGAAATTGTTTTTGTTATTGCTTTAAACTTGAACTTATTTAAAATAATCTTAGTTTATATAGAGAAGGATGATACACTATAAAAATAATTTCTCTACCCAGCTTGTTTGATTATTTCTGAATAGAGAGCAAGCAGAATATGAATAAACATAAATCATCAAAACACTAACTTATTTTCTTCTTTTACATCACATCAAATCCTCTGTGGGAGGGGAAAAACAGGTTTTTGATTAGTCAGAATTTATGAGTAAAAATACAACAACTCAAACAGCAATTCTTGATAAATGATTCGTTTCTATGAATGTTACATGGTTTTCAAAAAGCAAAATTCAAAAATGCATCAAACGACAAGATACTAACATTTTATAATATATGTGTTTCTGTGTGTGTGTGTGTGTGTGTGTGTGTGTGTGTCTAAAACTAAGCTCTCCAGGTGAAATATCAGTGTTGAAAAATTTTCAGTGATCACTAGTTGTTCTCAATAAAATGTAACATTAACTTTCAAATAAATCTTTAATAGAAATCTTTAATTTTTATAGAATTCCTTTAAATTTAAATATAATTCAACTTTTATCTTGTACAATCATAAATGATTTTTAAATAAGGAGTGACATACAGAAACAAGGTTTATTTTAAAATTCTGTCTTTTTAAACTCTTATTTCAGCTACACTGTTGAGATACCATGGAGAGCTATATTCTCACTTTTTTGTATTTCGTTAAATACTTTATGGTTCTCAGAAAGGAAAACATAAAAAAAAAAGAACTTCAAGAACAAATTAAAATTACATAATAAATTAAGTAAATACTAATTCTAGCACTCAACTGCTAAAAGACAAGAGGTCAATTAAAACATCAAAATAGAGTCTACTTAAAGATTATTTTAATAGTCACTATTTATTTGACAAACTAGCATAACCTGTGTACTGCCTTGTGATAAGGGTAAGACATTAAATAGGAAAAAAAATGTGTAATATCAATGAAACTAATTGAAAGTGAAGAGATGGAAAAGTTTAATTAACTTTGTGAACTGGCTTTGTCTCTATCAATTAGCTAAATTGTACCATAGAAACATGGGCAAAAATCTGTATTCAAGTTCAGACCAGAGTGCTGTGAAACGATTCCTCAGTGAGCAACGGGTAAATCATTTCAATTGTCCATAGCAGAAAGGAATGGAATTAATAAAATTACAAGATAAAGAAGGAGGAAATATGTAGGGGATACTAGAAAAATTATAAAAGCAGATTGAATTAACCCTGGAACAACCTATTGGTGTAAGAATAGTAATTGAGCATTCCAACTTTTTTTTGCCTTTCCTAGTAGAATATAACAATGCTCATACTTAAATGAAATTGTCTAAAAAAATCAATGGAAACAAAATATATACACAAGTTGAAATGCATCCTCAAATTTTCAAAATCACAAAAACATTCATTTTACAAAAATGTTTGGAATTTCCAGAGTAGATAAACTTGAATGTGTATTGTGCTGCCTGGAGACATGTTAAGGAATGTGTCTTAATCCATCTTAATGTTTTAAGATCATCTAGCTTCATTTTCTAGATGTATTTATTCTACAAATTAATTGAATCCAGTATGAATAAGGCAACATTCTAGGCATAAGAAATTATATAATAAATAATCTTATGCTAGAAGGAAGATTTTGCATTTATATCTAGTTTTAGGATTACAGAGAGGCTTCACATACCGTACAGCAATGCTATATAATGGACATACGATGCAATTTTAGATAAAAACTTCGTATTTCAATCGAGAAAGAATACATGACAAATTATCCCGTTTCTTCTATTGGTATGTGGTAGGGGAGGATTTCATGGAATTTTATTTCTCATATTTGCCAACCTTGATGTAGCTCAACCCCCACCCACCCACATTTGAGATGACGGCACCAAAGCCTGAAAGTTTAAAATGACCAACATCACAAATCCAAGTTATTTTAGGAAAAAAATCCCTACAACAGAGAAGTTCTGAGTAGTATAGAAGCAGGAATGACATGAACAGACCCGGCTGCTTCCCCTGCAGGAGACCGATACCACATGCGAGGGCTCGCCCTGGCCGGGGACTTAACAGAGATGCCGAAGAAAGGATGCGTATGTTCCCAGGCGCCACTGTAACAAAGCAGATGAATCCACAAGACACAATGGCAGCTAATATGAAAGGTATTAAAATAACATGTTCTGCCTCAACTTTAAATTTGTCCTGCTATTTAAGTACAATTGACAATCATGACTTCTAAGCTACGATTTAAGGGCCAACCAGAGTGATATACTCCCAGTAACTTCCCCGTGCAATATATCATAGTGTCTAAAATTTTATGCCTTTCTCACAGTCAAGACTTTTTTATGGTTTCCTTAGAGTGTCTCTTAAAATGCAAATATGTTTGTCTGAGAAACTATATTATTATTCATTTTTAAGTAGAAAATAATCTGAAAAAGAAAACCGGAAGATTGCTCTATCTGAACTTATAGTTTACCTCAAAATCTAATGTGTTTAAAATGTTACGTCTTTTAAAATCTATTTCCTAGGTAGGTGCTTCTATAACTTTGTTACTTTATTTCAAATAAAGGCAACTGTTTAAAAGTAATGTAAAACGCAGTTGCTATTACAACTGATTCAACACTTTTGTTATTATTCTACAACTGATTGGTGTTTTCAGTGTCTTTTTTGACATAATCTTAAAGTAAATGTGGGAAAACTAAATTAGTAAATATTGAAAAATGAGTCACTTTTTTATTTTCTACAAATCAGAAATTTAATATAGCTACAAAAAAGAAGACTGAATAGAACTTACAGAATATTTTCTAGTTGGCAGAGAAAGGGTGTACTTATAATTGATAATTTAAAAACCAGGTTATTGCATAGCTTCTTGACAATTAAGATTATTATTTTCCTCAAAAACCAGAATTATAAAAAAAATATATATAAAACTTACAAATTTCTTTTCTCATGTGGAAGAGCCTCACGTAAGGCAATAACTATTCCTGGGGACCTGGAGGAAGGTTTTCCTGGACATATGAACACTTTGAACCTCTGAGTAGAGTTGCTGAACCACTGAACACATGGCTGATAGACGATTACGAGGTTGGCAAGTTTTAGGACTTAAAAATTACATCAATGTCTGGGTATGGTGGCACATGCCTGTGAGCCCAGCACTCAGGAGGCTGGGACAGGAGGATTGCCACAGGTTTGAAGCCAGCCTGGGCTACATAGTTCAAGGCCACTCTGAAATATAAAGCCAGACTCTCTCTCAAGAAACAAAACTATAGTTACCATATAAATGCACACAGTCACGTGCTACATAAGGACATTTTGGTCAATGATGGCACATTTATGAAGGTGGCCACTTAGGATTATATCAGCTAGTGATGTCTTAGTAGCATGAATGTCAGTGTGTTAGTGTGTTGCACAATAAGGAAATCACCTAAGAACTCATTTCTCATCATGTGGCTCCATTGTTAAGTGACACATGACTGCCCAAATGAAGACACATGCCTGTAATCCCAGCACTAGGGAGGCTGAGGCAGGAGGATCTCCACGAGTTCAAAACCAGCCTGCACTACATAGTGAGATGATAGGTAGGTAGGTAGATAGATATATAGATAGATAGATAGATAGATAGATAGATAGATAGATAGATAGATAGACAGACAGATAGATAGATTAAAAAGTGACACTTGGCTGTACTTGGAGTTACAAAGGCGAGCTAAGTCACATAGTTCCACATCTAGATCTGCTAAATGATTTTACATTTAACTTTGGGAAAATGTTTGATATCTATAAACAAAATCTCATTCCTTAAGGATAAACTGAAAAGTTATTATAGCTCTGGCTTCATACCAAAATGTCTTAGGAACATTTTAGTGTGCAGTAATGTTTACTAAGCAGCACTTAGAATGACTTCTCTTGTACCTTTTACTTCCTCCTGTAAGTGTGAGTACAAACACACACATTAATGGTAGCTATGGACTGAATTATGCTCCCTGCCTCAGTTTTCATACGCTAAAACTCTAAATCCCAATGTGAGTGTATTTAGAAATAGAGTCTCTACGGAATTCAAAAGGGTCAAATGAAATCCCAATTAAGGAGCCCTAAACCAGCAGCTTAGAAATCCTTGTAAGAGGAGGGAGGCACCAAAGGTCTCTATCTCTCTGTCCCCCATCTTTGTGTTTTTGTTTCTGCCTGTCTGTCCCTGCACGTGGAGGGAAAATCCCGTGGGAGGACCCCGCAAGCAGGCCGTCATCCATGGCCAGCGCGGGGGTTAGTGGAGGTCAGCGGGAGTGGGAACCCAGGCTGAAGCGAGCCCGCGCGGCTCACCCGAAGGTTATGGCTGGAAGGGCGTAAAGGAGACGGGAGGGGAGCAGTGCACGCTGCTGATCATCCTCGGAGGAGCTTCTTTGCGGCTGCTTTTCTTGGGGAAAATGGTGGTGGTTTTTCTGTGAAGGGGCTGTGGCTGCCCACTTTCTTAGGGAGAGCTTCGAGTCTCCTCTTCCTTTCGGACCTGTTTCCTGGTTCCAGCGCAGGCCCTTCAGCCTCCTGGCTCAGTCTCTCCAGCTCCAGCCTCCGGGCCTTTCCGCGCAGACTCCTGCGGGACCCCCAGCGGGCTCCCAGCGCACAGAGGGCGCCCGGCTCGCCCGCCCCGACTCCGGCGAGCCCCACACGGCCCACGCGGCTGGCACCTCCACGTGGGGCCTCCGTCCCCAGCAGCGAGAAAGTAAATTCCTGGGTCACCGTCCCAGCCCGTGCGTGACCGTCTGCCACGGCCGCTTCGCAGAGGAGTGCGGTGGTGTTCTGGTTACCTTCTAGGGAATCTTTTCCTTTCGTCTTGTTTAGTTTTGTTTTGTTTTTTTGTTTTGCTTTGCTTTGTTTTTGTGGTGTTGAGGGTGGAACCGGCGGAACCTGTATTACTATCGGAACCTATAATAAACAGTGATCCTTAAAGAATCGAACTATATATAATCCATTATGTTTTACACAAAAAATAGAATGTTTCCTTCAAGAAAAGGAAAAAAAAATAATGGTAACAATTCATTATCTATCAAAAAGAGACAAACAAAAAAGTATAATCAGGCATAGAATATATTTAAAATAGTGGGCTTTCTTTCTGCCCAACACAGCGCTGTATCCGGAGTAGAGTCAACTCCCCTCCCCCATTATTTAAACTGCATAAACTATAATTTTAGTAAATCAAGCAAAGAGCTAATCAAGTTTTGATTTGCTAATTACTTCTCAATTTGATTAGAGCTGGCAGCTAATCATCTCTGGAAATTTAAAGTCAATCTTTCATTCATATTTGCAAATCAAGACTTCAGTGTTAAAATTGGGAATATAGCATAAAAGTTCTTTGTTTTATAACAAAGAATTAATTTCTACTTGTTGCTACAATTTTTAACAATAAAGAAAAATTTTCCAAGATGCTTCCACAATTGACTAATGCATGCAGTGTACCATCCCATGCTGGAGAGAGAAAAAGAAAGCCACTTGCACACAATTTTGTAAAACATCCCACACTGAGACAAGATAGTGTACATGCTACATTAAACAGGCATAATATAATTCAAAATCACAATTCCATTTTTATGGTCAACATTAGTTTGCAGAAGAAATACCTGCAAGAAACTGAACCATGAACAATCGATATTATAATTGTTTGTCCGATTAAAACTGATCTTTTACAACATATTTAAGAATTATTGATAACTATAGGACAATATCTCCTTGAAAAGTATGCCAGGGTAGGAAAAAGAATTTCACAGTCCTTTAAATTCAACAAGGGAAAATGTTATGATGAAACCTTATGAAAAAGGAAATGAGGCAGACGAGTTGATTCTAGTTTTAAAAAATCTCTTTCACTCACTTCTAAAATACTATATTTAAGATTTATCCTATAACAAAGTTTCTTCTATCTTTGTCACTTTCTGCTCCTATCATAATTATGAACTTGAAACTTGCTTGAATATGCTGCATTGAATAGTAAATCAATATTTTGATGAGGTAATTAATTTTTACCGTTGTCTCATCAACATTTCCAAGTTATATCTTTGTAGGTGAAGTTATATGAAGGTTTGGGCAATTATAAAGTTAAGCTACAGAGGAAACAACAGATTTTCCCCTAAATATTTTACAACTTAATTGATTAAATTTTTAATTTCTTTTACTATGCAGTATTTATCTAATTGTAATGCAAAGTGACAAGTCTTTTCCTGTTGAGTCTTTAAAGTTTCTATTCATTTCTTGGTTCCAATTAATTTAATATTTTTGATGTACATTCATTCTCAGTTCTTCTATTGCATTATTTTTCCCTCTGTAAGATTTTAGTATTTTAATTGCTAATTTTAGCAGTAAGCCAGTAACTCTTAGGTTTGTAGTTTAAATAATGTCTTTATTGTGTTGAATTTTGGTCTTACAGCACAGTCTACTTTTAAATTAATGCATTTTGGAATATATTTTAAAAAATTAGAAAACTAATATTAGTAAATTCTGTGCATCTCTGTATCAGGGCCCACTCACCATACAAGCCCATCACAAAACATGCACCCCCCCACTGCTCTTGGGCAATGCATGAATTAGTTCTGGCCATCTCATTCTTTGTGCATGTTTCCATCTGAGCCAGGTGAAGTGGATTTTGAAGTTTTATTTTGAAGGTCAAAAAGCTGGAATATTCCAGAACTATGCACAGTGCACATAGCTTGTTTTTCCCTATACTTCAGGATTTACAACTGGTATCTCGCCTTTCAGAGATACAAACATCTTTCTTAAAATTTCAGATATTCTTTTGCCAGATGATAACCCAAGGCTTCTTTCTCCCTGTCCAATCAGGGAGCATAGGGATAATATATCAGGACGAAGAATGTGAGCTGCTTCAGGTGATTTTATTTTTGTTAGAAATACCCAGCTTTCATTTATTCCCTCTTTCTTATGAAATCTATGCTATTAATGGAAACTTATTTTGAAATTTTCTCTCTGTAGTTGTATATGTTTGTGATGCTAGGAATGAGAACATTGGGCAGAAAAGAGTTTTGTTTCATTTTGTTTTTGGCATGTTTTAAACAGTGGATGGTTAACTGATTTTGAAAAAGAGCATTTTCTATTTCTAGCTTTTCTTTAAAAAAAGATAAAAGCAACAGCTTTCAGACTTAGAAATTGAAATGCATTAATGAGATACATTAAAATGATAACGTGTTCTTGGCATTTATGATAATGGTAGAGGTTCCAATATGAATTCTAACATGATGTAAGTTAGTCAGACTTTGGTAACCTGCATAAATGTTAGGCCTCTGATCTTAGTCTGTGTTACCTCCTTAGGCTGATTGTTTGAATGGTGTATTTTTGGTTTTGAAATGTCACCACAATAGGGCATAGATTAGGCATGGACTAAGATTGTATAGACCCATCTTCTGAGGCCAAGCAGAAATGTAGCTTAAAGATTTCTTTAAAGTCCAGAACATCTGTTAGAGCCAATGCCAACATTTTAAATCAGAGTTTAATCACCTTCCTACTTAATTTCTTCAACAAACTCCAAACTGATCTATTTGCCAATAATCATTTTTTGCTCATCTGTTCTATAAAACGCTATCAAAATGCTCTCTCGCTTGACTTGAGTTTCCTTCAGTAAACACGGCTACCTTTAAGGAAGTGTTCCGTTTTCTTTACTATGGTGCCTGGATTCCTTCACAGTTTGCCTTGCTTTCCACTTCACCAGGCTGATGCGCCTCACATGCCATGCTTCTTATTAGTCTCCAAAAATGCCATGCTGTCTTATATCTCTCAGACTCCATAATGACGTGTGGAGTAGGAGACCTCCTCTCCAGTCCTGGTCAATATCTAATTAGAGCTGAGAATCAGCTAAATGCCATTTTCTCTGTATAATCATTACAAACTCTTTCCAAATATGCCCTACCATATTCTTAAAACAACCTTCTGGATTTTGGTCTTAATTATAGAACACTATGTTGTTGTGGGGTCACTCCTTAAAGCAAGGACTGTGCTTTGCTCATTCATTCAATATTTGAAAGCCTGCTACTATTATGGTATCATATTTAGTAGTGCAGATACTAAAATTAGATGCGAAATGTGCATCCTAGTGAGAGAGAAACAAAAATAAACTGATGACAATTGTCATGAAGGGCACAAAGAAGAGGGTTCTGTGAGACCAACTAATATATTGCTGGACGTTTAACAAGTGCTCATTAAACATGCTTTGAATCATAAAAGAATAAATTAAGAGACACATACTAATCTGGGTGCCACATTTCCATTTTATGTTGAATATTTTCCTCTCAAGCTTTTAGATCATAGAGATAGGTCAAGCAGAAAGAGTCTCTTCTCAGTATTGTATGATTATTTCCGTATCATTTTGCATTGTATAGTAATATATACCTTTTAATTAGAAGCCAAATCAGCTGACAAATCTTTTAGGCAGTTTTCAGAAAAACAGTAAAAAAAACAATCCTGGAGGTAGAGCAGTCCACAAGCTAACTAAACCTGATACCTGTTGAAGTCAATGGCAAGAATTAGGAAAAGTTGTATCACCAGTTTTAAGTGAAAATCTTTCCCTGCATCTACTAAAAATTAGTCCTGAATTTCAAGCAAGGTCTCTCAGAGCAGAAGTACGCACAATGCAATGTTTGGTAAGAGTGAAACATAATTATTTCTTCCAAAATTCCGATCATCATGAATTATTTTAGTACAGTGCATCTCTACTCTCAATTACTTAAAGGGCATTGACCTATTGTCTTCTGTGATACTGACTTGCAGCATCTTTCATACATCAAAACTCTCTAAAGAAAGCTATGCATCTGTTACAAAAAATTAATAACCTTAAATAATTTTGGTTCTTTGTTTACTCATTACCAGAAGTTTACTTTGTACCTTACCTCCAGGACCATAAATATTGTTTTAATAAATGCTCTACTCTTCTCATCTTTCTTTGTTTAAAAAAAAAAAAACCTTTCTGAATTTAGACTGAAAAAATAGCTTGGAAATTATTACAGTTAAAAAAAAAGTATCTCTGTCTTTTTGTGCAGCTTTTATATGTATGTGTGTGATTTGTATGTATGAATAATTAAAGCATTTAAGCAAATATAAGATGCATCAGTTAGCATTTTTAAATTTTGCTTATGAAAAATCAGTAAATTTCACCTAAAAAATATTCGGGGTGAAAATACCCTGATGCATATTCTCTGTGCTAAGTAAAGCATAACCATAGTTGATATTCAGTACATTTAAAAAACTAACATTCTGTAAATATTTTTTTTAGCAGTGCTAGAAATCAAACCCAGATTGTTGTGCATGGTAGGCAAACACTCTACCACTGAGCTAACCCCCAGTTCTTCTGTGAATTTCTTAAAATACACCTTAAAACTAGTTCTGCCAAAAACATGTAAAAATTCTTTCTAGAAAGAAAATCTTTGATCCTATACATAACTTAGGTTAAATAAGTAACATTTAATGTTTGCAAGCATATTTTCTGTTTCCATCTCTTCAGTTGTACCTATTTGTGGAGGTAATTTGGTAGAAGGATTTAGGAAACACAGGAATAAAATACTCTAAATTTGGATAATGTCCAGAAATAGAGCAAACTTCTTTATTCATAGTATAATATTCTTTCAAAGCACTTAGAAATATGTGTATTTTATATAGACATTTATAGCTTTTCCTTCAAATTGAAGTCTAAAAAATATACTGTTTAGCTTACTTTGAGTGTTCACAAGACATCTGTAATATCTACATATTCAATGAAGATATAATGATGGCTGTAAATCAGTATTTACTGAAATATCCTGATGTTTTAAGAGGGTTCATTGCTTCAAAAGATCATGTTTCTGTTGCAAGACTTGCACTCTTTAGAAAGGATGTCTGCAGGACAAGATATTCCCTTGGTCTGATACAGGATCAGCAGAACATTAAATGAGAAAAAAAATCTCAGAAAAAACGTAATGCCTTTGCTTACACCTGGTACTCTTGGGCCAAGAGCTCTGTTTTGACCTCATTTTCACAGGAAGGTTTATAGAACATATGTCTTTCCCCAGAAATGATTTTTCCTCAAGGGAAGCAGTCTTGAGTGGTAGAGAGATTATAGGTTTTAAAATAAGAAGACATACATTTGAGTTTCTTTATTATGTTCACAGATTACGTGCTCTTGCCTAGGTTATTGTCTTTTTCAGAAATTTATTTTTCTCTTCTAAAAGGAAGTAAGCTTAACAATACTTTTCCCCTGAGGCTCTGTGAAAATTGAATAAAAAGGGAAATATTTCAAAACCTGAAATATTCAATGCAAAAAAATAAGATTTCAATTAACTTAAAAAGTAATTTTGATTGATTGATATCAAGTCATATTTTAAATGTGAGTTAATATGAACATGTGGGTTCATTTTTGCATTTCTCCATTTCAGAAAATGTGTAACCTTCATCCATATATATGCATGTCTCAGTGAAAAGAGCAAATACATGATGTAGTCATGGGCAGGTAATTTATCACTGAAATCATATCTAAAATGAATGAGTGGAATGTAATGCTTAGTTTTCAGGGTAAATACTGGTTATTCTGTATATTAAATAAATTTGTTGGCAGAACAGACTTTTCACAATTACCTATTTAGTGAATTCAAAACTGGATATATTTTTCACTAACAGATTTTTCCAGATTCAAACACAAATAATTAGCATAACTAGAAAACATCTAAATTAGTATATATACTATTGATAGTATCGCATGCATTTAAATTTTGTTACATAATTAATTTCTACATGATATAGCAAATTATCTTATTTTACTAATGTAACGAGAAAAAGGCAACACCAGAAGAGTTAACAGGAAACACTTCCTTCAAAGATTTCTTTTAGTTTTAAGATTTACAAAGTTTGAATGTTAAACAAATGTTGAAGAAAACACTGAAAATTCTTATAGTATGTAACAATCTTAGAATGCATTGTAGAAATAGTCTGTAAAAATCACTTCTGGGAAATTATTGTAAAAAGAACCGGAAAAATTCTACTTATTTTCATAATAATCTTTTAAAAACATATCTATAAATAATTTATCACGTGGAAAAGTAGAGGCAGTGTGATGGAATAAACTATGTCAAATATTGGAAATCGATCTATGCTCCATTCCCTCAAATGTCTTATTCTTGTGTTTTTGGAAAATGTTTATGCATCAGGCATGATATAATCTTTACCATTTAATGAAATTATATTAAAAATAAAGGAACTATTGCAATGGAGTTTTCAAATAAGCTGTGAAAGAACAGATATTAGGTGTCTCCCAATAACTTCCATTTTATAAACTAGTATTTGTTTAAGCTTTTAAAATGCAACTGGTAGTGTGCTAATGCTAAGAATTTCTCATGGACTAAGTAATTTGGTTTTTACAATATTTCTACGATACAGGAACTGCTATAATCTTTATTTTCAGGTCATAAAACATGAATTCAAGAATTGGAATAAAGTGTTAAATATTTGCATGCATAAATATCATACAGTTTTAAAAGTAATTGAAATTTTGTTTATTTCAAAAGTAAATGTGTAAGCATGAAAAATCTATGGAATTTTTAGATTTACTGTCAAAAATCTTACTGTTATCTTATCAGAAAGTTAGCAACTTGAAATTACAAATTCACAAGATAATTGCATTGATGAATGGCATGGAGACTATGCCAAGTGTGTATCTGATATATACAGTATTCATACTCAAATAAATTCTGCAGAGGTTTATATTATAATTATTTCTAGGAAACAATTGTTTGAAAAATTACCAAAGAATATAAATATACGTAATTCAATTTTGGTTTGATAATTTTGCAACCGTTTGACATATATAGAGATTACTTCTTCAGAAACTATGCCAAATTCTTACAAATTACACCTGTCAATTACGTACAATATATGTATTTTCCTAATGAAGAGGCAGAAAAAGGAAATAGGTTCAAAAATTATTTACAAAAAACATAAGGTCCCAGGCAATGTCCTAAATTCAGTATATAGATCAATCCACTAACCTCATAAAGATAAATTTAAGCAAGAACACTGTCAAATCACATGCTTATAATTCTTCTAATACCCTTAGCAAAATGTTCTCTTTACAAGCAACCTGGTCTATAAGGAGAGTAGTAGAATATTAATACTTTATAGGTCATAGCTGGGTTTGAATCTAGTTATTTCATCACACCCTCCTCTTCTTTCCCACCTTTAAGACATCTCATTGAGACTCCTGTGACTGTGCCAAAAGTCTTCTCAAGCAATCTCAAGATTTTTTCTTTTACCAAAAAAAATCCCCAGGTTTTGAACTCAGGGCACTGTACTTTTCATTTATGCTTTATTCTAAGAGTCTGATCATACAATACTGTGGAAGCTTTGTTTACGCCTCATACTTAATTAAATTTTTACCTCATTCTTATTGTCAAAAATGAGACAGAATTGATAAGGCCACTGTGGCCACGGCCAGCTGCTTTATCATTCATTCACTTGTGAAGGACTCTATTCTGCTGTTACACTGTGCAAAACTGAATTGGAATAGATGTTAAAACATTTCAATTTTTTGCCCTCATTAAAAAGGTTATTTTGTCTGGGTGTGGTGGCACATGAATCAAAGGTATCACGGAGGCTGAGGCAGAAGGGTTTCAAGGTTGAGGCCAGCTCTGGCAATTAACTAGACTCTATCCCAAAGTGAAATTAAAAAAAAAAAAATCTAAGAAGCATTTCAGTGGTATAGCACTTGCCTAGTACACATTAGAACTTGGGTACAATTCCAAGTACAGAAAAAAAGAAGAAGAAACTATTTTTCTCCTTGGTTTAATACTTTTTTTTTATCCTTTTGCATGGAAAATTATTTTGTACATACTTTGATTGGCCCTATGGAAATGGAGATCATGATGATCTATCGAATGTGAACTTGGGGCTTGTTATAAGATTTTCCTTTATCGTCAAAGCCACTATGCTTCACAGTACAATGATAAAAATAATTTATCTCCATTTTCCAAATGAAGAACTGTAGGTTTTTTACTCAGTGACTCAATGTCTCAGCCATCATAGTAGGTCATGTAATTAGAAAATAGTGGTTCCTGATTTGAAAACTCCTGAAAGATGCATTGTCTTCGACAAGCTAGATGTGGTAAATCAGGAATGTCCCCATCATACAGAAGAACATTTAATGCAATTAGAATTATAAAGCTGAAAAAAATTGTTTGTTTCCCCTATGGTAAGTAACAAGAAAATTAAATAATAGAAATAATAGAAATAGAAAATTAAATAATACTCAGCTACAAGTATTATTCAATCTTAAACATTATAATTAATCAGAATTTTCCTCTCTGGAGAAATAGAATAAATTGCATTTATTGATATTATTCTGGCTTTAAAATTTTCTATAGCTGTTATCAATAGATTTGATGAATAGCATATATACTTCACAATAGTTTATGATTCTGAATCCTGAATGTTCCACACTGGGCTTCTGAGCATTGCCATTTAAATTAAAATAGCCTTTTAATAAAAACAATGCTGAAATTATTCTACTTTCTGTTAGGTTTTTTTATTTAAAGTGCTATGATAGCTCACATTAAAATTTCTATATAAACAACACATTATAATTTCAAGACATACAATTTTGAGTCAGCCTTCCATAAAGAAAATTTTTGTACCTACTGTGATTCTAAACAAATTGACTGTGAACTTGAGGCTTGTTATAAATCCTGGAAATTTTCCAGAAGACTCACAAAAATGCACCATAATGGAAGTCATGAAACCAAGATATTTACCTCATGAGAATTTCTGAATGGGTTCCCGCCATGGGCATAGTCTAAATTTAGCTCTTTTTAAATTATACACTTATGGCCGTGGTTACAAGCCATATGGTGATGAGGAGAATTAGTCATATATTAAGAGACCAGCCAAAATTCTTTTCTCATTTCAACCTACAAAAACCACTTCCAGAAAGTTACTAGTTACAAAAGAGTTCATCAAACAGTGCATCATCCTGATTTGGATATCACTGCTCATTTGATTAATTCATGTTGGAGTTTAAGTTTTGTAGAGAAAAATGCAGAGCATAACAATACCGATGTTCTAACATGAATATTCAAGACTTTAGACCAAAGAACTAAATTCCAGTAATTTTGTTGGCAATTGGTAAATAATAATAAATGAAAGCAATAATTTGCATGAGGTTGAAATAACATCATTATCATCCATGGAGATATAAATTGGATAACATTTTTGAAAAGATATACTTTAAAAATATTGTTTTTCCAATAACCTCACAATTATTTCTTGTACTCTACAAAATACTACCTAGCAGTAAAAAAATATATACAGTTCTTTGCACTACAATGCAATTAGATAATTGTTAGAATACTATTGCTTAAAATGTTCAAGCAGTCAGGAACACACATTAGGAAAGTAGCTATTTCAAAGATAAATTAATTTAGGGGAGTGACTAGTCTTGTTAACTTCTTCCTTCAATCCTGATTTTTCTTGTCTGAAGAGAACTTTGTCTAAACTGTGGTAGTTTCTACAGCCTAATTTGCCCTTTTCCAAACTGGTGCAAGATTTATTTCAATGCACAGGTGTAAATATTTCGAACTGAACATGCTGCAAACCATGGAATAAGATTATCAACAGGACTTTCATCGAATACAATTTGTTCATTTTCAACACAGGTATATTGAGCTCCTATGTTCCAGCTGTTTTCCCTGACTCTGAGATGACCTAACAGGCTCATCTGTTAGGAGAAGATGGAGGAGAAGGAGGGGTACCTGAGATAGTACCTTCTGGAAAGCCTTTAGGAAGAGATGATGCTCCAGGTGAGACCTAAAGTGAAGAGACTAATGCTCTTCACTTTTTGACATGAATGGTCACTGCTCAAAATTTGATATGAATGGTCACTGCTCAAAAAGTAAGAAGGAAATAAGTCCCTAAGGAGAGCAAGAACCTGTTGTTTTTGAGGAATGAAAAAGAGATCAAGTTGACAAGAACTTTCTATTTTAAACCTTGAGTAAGTAGGAAGAATTGTAGCAGAGAGATAGGAAGTGGCCAGACATGCATTATAAGTATAGGAAAGGGTTTGGGAATTTTTTTTTCAATATACAATAGAGAGCTATTGGAGGATTCTAAGCAGGGGATCTACTTGATATATTAATAGGTCTCAGTGACTCCTCTGTGAGGAGGGGATTATATGAAGAAATGTGATTAAAGACGAAAACCTAAGTGGCATTTAGAAAATTCAAGAGGTAAATGATTAATTTTATTTCTTGGTAGATGCAGTTTTAATTCCGCACACTGTGGTAAATTAGTTATTCCAAAGTAACTCTTGGTAAGAAGTTTTACATTTCCTCCTAATGTAGGATTTTTCAAAGTATCACCCTGGAGATATGTAAGAATCACTGCTTTCTTGGTAAAATATGTGGCTTCCTTGACATCATCCAACTAGTTAGTGTCTGGAGATGAAACTCGAGGATGTACATAATGTAATGATATAGTGAGGTTATTGTTACACACGTTAACACTTAAGAACAATTGCTGGAGCTGTTTCTACACTGTAGAGATGGCAGTTGCTGGAGAGGAGGATCCTAGGACCTGGTTCAGAGTGAGAAGTCGGGGTGTGCCCACTGGAAGAGAACAGGGAAAGTTCTATACCCATACCACAAGGATCGTTAAAGATCATTAAGCATAGGCCAAAACAGAAATTCACCACAGCGAGATCGCATGACTGTAGGAAGAAAGAGGGTGCAGTGGGAGAAAGAGAGCAACTCAGGAATTACATGAATCCCCCCGGTGCATGAATTTGCAGAGTAGTCGCAAAGAGTCAGGGTCTAAATTCTCACATGATCCATATGATCGCAAATAACAGAAAATAACATATTATGGGAAAGCTCGTGTTACAAACGTCTAAAATGGATCAAGAACATTACATGTGTCTTACTTCCATTTGATATTTAATACTACAAGGAGTAAATTAAATCCCTACAGAGACTAAGTCATAGAGAAAAGCAAGAAAACACAAACACTGAATGAGCATTTGGTGTGAATTAAGCCATTTACATATTACAACAGTTCTCGGAAGTTGATGTTTTTATTAAATTGATGAGTTTAATGAAACAGAGTTGTATAACCAATTTGTTTATTTCTAACTAATTTTATCAGGCAATTGCCAGGCACCGTGCGAAAGTATGGAATGCTAGTCTTTTGTATTAGCTACACATGGGATGATCTATATGATTGGAAGATTGCCTAGGTAAAATCACTTACCCTCTCTGACTCTAAAGGAAACTTCTTATAAAATGTCAACTTCATCTTTTGGTGGTGAATATAAAATGATAAGATCTGTATAAGTCACCTAATACCATACCTGACACCATTGTAATCATCATTGCCTCTTTCTTTCTCCTTGTAAAATTCTTTTAATGAAATATTAATTACTAGTTTATAATAATTCATGCCGATACCTCCATAAAAATTAACCAATTCAAACACTGCTGTCAGCATTGGCAATGAGATCATTTTTCTTGTTTGTTTGTTTTTTTCTTTTTTTCTTTGTCATCAGTATTTGCTGAGTGTTACTGCACTTCACATCACTTTACTCTGTTTTCTTTTAGCAGATTTTACTCATCATTTTATCCACAAAATTGGTGTTACAATCCTGAAGCTTTCTAGGTTAAACATGGAGTAGCAATTCAATTCCCTTGTAAGAGCCACAAAGTATTCCAAAATATCTTTGAAAAGTTACTTAAACATTTTTAGATGATTATGTATCCTAGATATATCTTAAATAGACTGAAGTTCACGAGGATTGCTGTTACATAAATGCAGGTTAACTATAGTATGTATTTGAATATATTGTTAAAACTAATTGCAGAAATGAAAATATAATGCTCATGTCTAAAATAGAGCATGATCTTATTTCAGATATCTTTTAATATGTTGTATTATCAATGTCCAATTTACTATGGAATGTTACCAATTTCCTTTTACTATGCTGTGATTATAATTGATATAACGTTATGCCACTTTAAGAGACTAGAATAGTATTAAATATGTAATACCTCTATCGTTCATGACTTGTGGAGTATTTAGACAAAATGACACAAGTCAAAGAACTAAAAATATTTGGAGAGACCTTTTAAAGAGCTTTGTACATTTAGTTATTTCCACATAATCAAACTTCGAGTGTTAATATTTAATGCCATAGGATTGTCCTTCATGATATAACTGCATAGTTATTTATGCATTTAACTCTGGAAGGGATCCTATAGCAAGCACACGTACACAAGGAAGGAAGCAGAGAGATGAGACATTATAAAAATACCTCCGTAACTATAGATATCTATGATCTTTAAATAAAATCTACAACAGAATATGAGGAGTTAAGATGCTGAAACCCTAGATAGATTTCAGGACTGAAATATATCCCAGTGCATTTTTTGTTTAGCAGTAAAGTAGAAATAAAAAGAACATAAAATTCTTGGCCTTGATTGATGTACCAACATGATGACTAAACAGACCTGCAAGTAACAGCTGTAAATAACATCAGGTACTCCTAAAGCAGAGGCACCTTCTGCAAAGGCAGAATTATTATGTAATTATATCTACTTTTCCAAGTTACAAACTACTCCCTGGCAGGGATCCACTTCTTCATTCATTACAATTCAATATAATTTGAGCTGCTAAGGTAAAGTGTCTCCCGGCAGGAGACTGCAAATGAATCCTGCTGATGCTTTTATTACTACCAATTCATACTGTTCGGGCCCACACTCAAACAACTCCAGCACTTTGGGAAGCATTTGCAAGTGGTTATTTTGAAATAGAGCGGAGAACCTCAACAGGATGTGAAAATCCAGGGAATCTAGTAAGAGTCATACCAGCACACTATTGGTTTGCTGTACCTTTACCAGATTTGATTGTCCACAATTGTCCAATTTTCTAACTAGCTTATGTCTTCAATAAAAAACTTTAAAATTCATTTCCAACTAAAATGAGAAATAAACTGCAGTAGGACTGACATTTCCTTTGGAATATATTCCCTGTTTTTAAGTTTCCCTTTTGCTTTGTTTTCTTGTTGAGTTTATATTTCTTTTCTTTTTTCGCACATTGGATTCAAAGTAACAACATAGAATTTTCACGCATGAGAAAGTCATAATTATCTTCATTTGAGAACTTCTGGAAAGATTATATCTCTTAGTTGTTGGAACTAAGAAGTTGATCATCTCACAGTCTTAGGAGGCAGAACACTCATGTGACTAAGCAAAATGTGATGCAACCAGTCCTGTTCTCTACTCTTAAATGAAATATTAATATTCACTATGGAAAGTATCACTTTTACCCAATGTATAGACAGCTGTGCTGTATGCAATACAGTACATTATTATTACAGAAACTATCACTTTTACAGAACCTATAGATAGTTCTACTGTATGGATATACACAGATATTTTAATTTTATGAATGCATACATAGTTGTATATGTGTGCACACATGCTGTCAAACTCTAAAAGCAAAAATTGTAAGGATCCATTCCGAATTCGTGGTTAATTTGTATCCATTTCAAATTAGTAGTTAATTTAATATGTATCTCTGTAGAAAAGCTGAAAAGTTTTCTAAAATAAAGCAGAAGAATTGCAAAAGCCAAAGTCTGGAAGAATGTGTCACTCTTCTTTATACTGAATTATACTTCGTAATGAGAAGGTCATCTTAATGATCATCTGAATGTTGACTATAAATATCAGACACAAGATTTCCAATCGTGCACAAAATAATGAAGGGATATTTACTAAAAAAAAAAAAAAAATTAAAGAAAACTTACTTTATTGTACTATTTTCAAGTAATATGCAGCCTAATCATGGAGTCTCTTACTAATGCTAATGGAAGCAATTTCACTAAAATTCTTACACAGTGTTCAAAAAAACCTTCTTCAGTTTGACTCTACAGTCTCTGTAAGCAGTTGGAAGACCAGGACCTTTAACTGTGACAGTTTAACATCCACCCATCGTAATGGGCTTCACTCTCTCCTCAGCGACTGAAACTAAGCCAGGCACTGACTACGCCCGCAGGCAAATTCAAGTTCTCTTGCTTGTATCTCTAACTGCTTTTAAGAAAAGAAAGGGTGAAAAATGTGGGCTCATTAGCGATGGAATTTGCAAGGCTAACAGAGAAAAAGATATGTATTTTAATAATTACAGTATCTGCAACTTACCAATTTTGAGTTAATAATTTATATTTTCAACTACATAAGAAATTTTTCTACAATCAACAGTAACTGACAAAGCAATTACAGTTTTATTGACAATATTTTACAAAATCAGATACAACTATAACAAGATATTAAAAATTAAATGATAGGATATAAATATGTACCTAGAAATAGCTTCCAATATTTCATAAATGTGAGAAGACATAACTCAGTCAGGGATGTCTTTTTTTTTTTAAAGAAAAAGAAAGATAATTACCCTTCATGGCTGAGACATTTGATTTATTCTACTGAGATTCATTTCATTTCATTGTGAATTAGACAGTTTAATCTAATATTTCCAATACTACCTGCTACTAAAAGAGCATCGGGGATAACTAACAGCAAGTTGATAAATCAGCTATATACATATTAAAATGACGTTTGTAATTATTGTCATAAGCTAAGGTGTCACTTTAATATCATTTAGTCTTTTTCCTTTCTTATGATTTTTCAATTTAACTAGAAATCATACTGCAATTACAAATATCAAAGGATATGCAGTATAAAATAATACTTCACTATTTAGTTTTTGTTCTAGATCAATTAGCATTAAGTGCTTGATTTCTACATGTCTGCTATAAATCTGACAAAGACTTGTTCTTATTAACTATCAATATTTAGAACTATAATTTTTCATTGTGTTTTAAAATGGTACAATTTTTCAAAATGAGTAACAGTCCAGTTTGATAGTTACTACACATCAAATATTAAAATCAAATATTTTGCAATTTATAGTATTTAAATAATATATTCGGAGCAACATATAAAGTGAAGATTTAAAATTAGTGTTTTATTTTTAATCAAAATGAAATAGACAGCAAATTTCTTCTGATATTTACCATAGTGGGAAAATTCATTAAAAACAGCCTCTAGATCATAGAATACAATAAAAGATTATTATTTATGTAAAGTTAAAAATCATTACGGATATCTTCTTCTAACCCTAAATCTCTCCATTTTCACTCTCTTTTAAACAAAGGCAATCAGTATTATATATAATAACATACTTTCAGAAAGGTAACATCCTTGCTGAGGTGTGCATTTTGATGCTAATCTATACAGAGGAAAAGGGTGCATAGTCTTTCTGTTCAATAGATCTGAAGTTCAGTGGCATGCAGAAAAAAACGAATATCTCCTTCAACGAAATTATTCACTGCAAAGGTGATTGTATAATATTCACTTAGTTACATCCATGCATCCTAAAAGTCTGCTTTCAGGCAACCTATAAAAATAAATGTAGTGGGGCTGGGGATTTGGCTCAGTGGTCAGACTGCTTGCCTTGCAAGCACAAGGCCCTGAATTTGATCCCCAGCACCAAAAAAAAAAAAAATTGTTGTAGTTTTTAAAATGGCAAAATATAAAAATAAGTTAATAATGAAATGATAGTGAGAGAAATACCGAAATACATGCTCATTTTCTGCAAATTACTCAATTTAGATTAAAAACTTAGGTCTGAAATTCCACTTAGCAAAAATCAATGAAAGATATACGATGTATCATCAACAATATTATTCAGTGAGAAATTTCAGAACTCCCTACGGGTGGTATCAGCTACCTTTCATAATCAACTATTTTCCATTTTGTCTTTGCATGTATGCTGTGAGGAAGGCAGTATATTTATTTCATAAATGAAAAATTTGAACTTTAGAAAGTTAGAAATTGTCTAGTATTGAACTGATACTTGAAGTCTGTCTGCACAGAACATTCACTGTCTTGCCTTCAATATCGTACACAGACTCAAAATAAGTTTGTTCAGAAAACAGGAACATTTGCCCAATTGATCTTAAGGGTAAGAATTATGCAAAGTTATCAATTATGCCATCTACAAGTTCATAATGCAAATTGAAAAAGCAATTTATATGATCTGTTCTGATGTATCACCTAAGGCGGGGGTGTAATACAAAGATGATTTTCTTTTAAAATATTCTACGATGTAGTTACACTTGTTGCAAATAGGGAGGGGTGGGGGAATGGAAGGGAGGGGAGGGGAAGGGGGGAAGATGGGGGGAAACCAAGATGTATCATGTAACACGTTCATATGAGTTTAAGAAGCCCATGGTACAAAATAACCATGTTGATTATGAACATTATGTATACAATGTACCAATACATGTTCTTGGTAAAAAATAATAAAAAAATTAAAAAAAAATAAAATATTCTACGAAAAGCGAAACATTACTACCAAGTGTACCACTGCCAAATATTCTTGTATAATCTAAAGATAGTATTTAAAAATACTTTTCTAAAAATTGTGAGTTTTAACATTAATTTTTCAATGCATGCTTGATTGATAATAATCATCAAATAATTTAAGTATAGGTACTGTGTTCACACACACATTGTCTATATTAAGAAAGGGGCTTCTTAAACTCATATGAACGTGTTACAAAACACGTTCTCTATAGAGCTACACAAATTAATTAACTTGATACTTACTGTTTTTAAATAAGGCAATTGATTATTGAAGAATTATGCAAAATATTAATATTTTGATATAAAAATAGTTGACCATAAACTGTTAGCTACTAAATGCAATTAGAGCCACTTTTGTTAAGTAGGAAAACCAGTAATAAAAAAATAAAGAAATTTAACAGTGTTTCCTTAGCAAGGAGTGTCCTTTCAATGATACACAGTCATTCTATAAGTATTTCTCTTAGAAGAAAAAGGGGTCTACTACGAACCCTCCAAGTATGACATCTACAAACTAGCTATAAAATAAAATATTGTGATATAACAGTTAAAATGAACAGTAAATGGAAATATAATCTCATAAATTAAAGGTACCAGGTTGTTGCTTTTTGAATTATTTGAATTAAAATTTAGTGTTATATTTTCAAAATTGTGCAGAGTTTACACACAGAAGTTCTTAAGAAACAAAAAACTCAAGAGAAGCATGGTGTCTCTCCAACCCTCTGCTCTCTGATCTCATCTCACCTTCCTTCAGCCTTGCATTCTTTGTCCACACTCAGCTCAGGATCTCACACTTATGTTACACGGCTACATCATGTAGTTTCTACCCATACAATCTGTTTCTTTTTTATCTGGGAAAAATAAACCAGGTAGTATTTCTTTGATTTTACATAATCAAAATAATAACTGGTAAATAAAATCAAAGATCTTTAATAAACAAATTTCAGGAAAATTGTATACAAATTGCTTTTAAATGTTTTAATTAACCTTGTAAATCCAAAAGGTCATATGCCTCCTATATCAGCAAGGTTAATACTCAATACTGTCATATTAAGCCACCTAGAAAACTAGCATCAGAAATGGTGCTAAAAGATGAAATGGAGAGATTGTATGCAGATAATGTACACACTTAAAATTAACAAAATGCCTTCTGTCTAGTTGTGGTAAGTAGCTTATGTGCACAATCCTTCCTTTCAGCCCATGCCATGCATTTGTTGTCTGTATATATGAGTGATTCACTGATTGTGATTTTCTTTTACCTCTGAAATGCGGGCAGACTTAGCTATGTTGTCACAACAAAATTTTAATTGGGTTTATATTGTTTCTCTTGGTCTCTTCCATTCCTGTCATTGACCAGGGGAAAAACTTGCTCCAGTTACCCAGTGCCCCTTCTAAATGGACACCAAAATTAATGGCATGGGGACAAACCTACCCCAACACATAGATTAAAGCGATGCTAGTCCAGAAGACTCACAGAAAACCTGAATACACATGAGGAAGAAATTAATGTGCATTTTGTGAGCCCCTAAATCTTGGAATTGTATAGCACAAATTACCATTGCAACAACTAACTAAAAGTGATCACAAACAAGCAGAAGTTTATAAAAACAGTGACGCGGTTGAGGGGAGAGGCATGACGATTAAAGTAACCATGTAAGTTTCCAAGTCCGAATGAGGAAAGAAAACAAAGTCAACAGTTTTAGTTTAAGATTTGTTGAATAAAATATGATTAAAGAACAGTCAGTCTAGCCAAGCTTGGAGGCGCATGTCCGTAATCTCAGCCCTCTGGGAGGAGGAGCAGAGGGATCACAAGTCTAAGCACACCCTGGGCAACTAATTGACTTAACAAGATCCTTCACAGAATAAGAAATAAAGGTTCTGGGGGTGTAGTTCAGTGTGAAAGTTCTTGATTCAATCTCCAGTACACAAAAAACACACAGCAGATCAAAACAGTAAGTCTTCAGAGAAACAACTATGATAATGCACCAAGAACACTTGATTACATATCATCACTTGATGTAGGAAAAAAAAAATGAGGGAAAATAGCCACATCATAGAAGCAAGTCTAAAGGAGCTACACATTAACAAATTCATAAACATACACAGATACCTTTGCATCTTATAATATATTTTAGGATTATCCCTTTCATTGGGAAATTCAGTTAAAAATTAACTTGAAAACATTTGTTTGTTAAATAAAAAGAGATTATATCAAAAACATTGTATTTTATATGGAAACGTCAGATAGTTTTGTAACAAAATACAGAATGAAATGGTCTCGTTTATATAAGAGACTATTGCTCTGCTATTTATTTCTCAAAAAATCTTCTAGATGTATTGAAAAAGTACGAAAAAAGAAGACAACTTGTACTCATTATCTAAATCACAGGAGTTTCTCAGATTCCCAGGCAAAAGGAAAATAAAGGGTAGAAGTAATAGAACTTGGTAGAAGTGAATCTCTGCCCTGTAGTAAATTTGAGTCAACTTCACTACAACAGTTCACTGTTACAACAGACTAAGAAACTTCATCAAAGTAAGAAAAAGTGTACAAATACATAATATATTGCAAATCATTTCTGATTATATATCCTGCTCAAAATAAATCTACTAAGAATTTAATTCTAATGTTCTAAGTTAAAAGCTGCTCTTAACAGGTAGAATGCTTATAGTTTAATGAAGGAATATCATGTCTCCTCAGTATTCTCTTCCTGGTTCATTTAAATGTTTCATTCATGAACAGACATCACTCTTTCATACTAAAAACAGCAGAATTTGAAAGCAACTTCTATATTCTAATTTCTCTAACAAAACCTGGAGCCACAGTTTAGTAGCTTATGCTCATTTTTTATACCTGATTGTGCTAGGTAGTTTCCGATAATCTGAGCGATGTTGGTCATATATTAATTAAATTACAATATTTCTAGTTGTATACTTTCCTGAAAACAGAGGCCAGTACATATATTGGTATTCAAAGATTTTCCATTGTCAGAGGGTACCTCTCATTGTTGAAGAACAATACATCTTGAAATAAAAATCTTGAAAATACGATATTTTAAAAATAACTAAAAGAACATATTCCTTAATAATGAAGTCACTGGGAAGTGGATTATATTGCAAAATAATTTCAAAAACAATAACCAACTCAAAGAAATGGACTGTCTTATGAAGTGGTACTCTCCAGATATTTAGAGACGTTTGACTGAAACTAGAAACTATCTGTCAGTGCTGTTAGATAAAGTTGTGGTGGCATCAGAAAAAAGTGAGGTAGGTGAGTTTATGATCTTTAAAAATTTCATTTGTAGTTAGAGCACAGGACTATGTCTTTGTGTTATATTTCAGATACTATCAAATCATTGTTTAAAACTTTTTTCAGGGACTGCACAAATGTCTAAACTTTAAGTTCCTTTCTAAAACCATGTTTTCTTGTTGTGTGTAATGTTTTTATAAAAACACTGTCTGGTGATGAGAATGGACATTAGAAGCAAAATAAAAGATTTCTACGGGTTAGTGATGATGCTCAGTGGTTAAGTAGGGGGGGTTGCCTAGAATGTATGAGGCACTGGGTTTTAGCCACACCACAGAAAACTAATTAATTAATCACCATTGAAATTTTTATAACTAAAATTGTGGATATTTCTTAAAGGAATATTCACATTGTTTTTATTTCCCTAGTTCCAATTCTTTTATTATTCTTCAATATGTATTATACAGCATTCAATCACTCTTCTCAAGTAATTACTATTATCTCTATTACCTATCTGTCATCATTGTATCTGTGCTTATATTTGTATGTTTACTGTTTGCTCCATGAATTTCATATAGACATTCTTTTAGTTTATGCTAAATTCTATAATACATATTTCTATAATGAAATACAATCCACAAAAAGCACTCTTCTTTATTGAATTAAATTGACTATTTTATGCTCTTTGTTTCCAAACAGTTCATGATGTAAATACTTCTAGTTGTTCATTGTACTATCATCTAGTTAGCTTTAATTTCATTCCATGTGAATTCATCACTTTGGTACCCAAGGATTTGACAAAAGAGAGGACATTGTGCTATTGGACATGAATCAATGCTGCTTGCCAATAGCTTAAAGCGTTGGCATCATTTTCACAGTATCTGTTCGCTTGTTTGAGCATAACTATCACTTTCATGAAAAGATATTTAATCACACTTTGTATTTGTATAATAGATTGTAAAGTGACTTTTTATCAATTTATGGCTTAGTTTGAGTTTGTCCCTTTAGACAAGCAGTCTGGGACTTGGGAAGCTTAGTTATAAATTTTCTTTGGATTGTACATAGGCAATGCTGATATTGTATCACTTGCCGCCATTCACTGAGAAGAAGGGGGAGACGGTACTGGAATTCTCCCTTAGAGGTAAGTGGCATCAACACACTCTCTAAACCTCTCTCTTGGAGGGATGAAAAAAATTTGAGAGTTTCCTCTCGAGTATAAAAGACCAGATTTATAAAAAGGCAAAGACAAGGAATAATGGTGATCTTCAGGCAATCATAATCCTCACAGATCCTTTGGTACTAACTCTTGAAGTGACACTGATGTGTCCGATTCGGATAAGGCAGCTTTCTCCTTCAGAGAAAAGACCCAAAGTAAAGTCAACATACGATAGTGGTGCTGATATGGGGTGATCACCACAGACCAGGTAATTTGTAGGTAAAACTGAAAGAGTAGCTGTGAAATGAGGATGACACTGTGGTTGGTTTAAAAGAATTTCCTAAGGCCCTGAGTTCGATCCCCAGCACCAAAAGAAAAAAATATATATATACATATTTTTCCGCTTTCTTTTCCCATCTTATCTTCCCTCCTTTCATATCACTTTCTTTCCCTCCCAATGATTTAAATTTCCATAGTATTTTTCCCTAGAAAAAACTGTTTCCATGAGAAAATATCTACAAAACAAGAAATTAGTAATAAATTGCTCTCCTTTCTAATTTCAAGAAGCATGGTACCTAAAATGCTATGTATCTTCTGACTTGAAATCCTTATAGTGTCTAAACTGATGGCTCAGAGTAATAGTGTGAACTTTCAACACTGTTTTGTTTACTCCCATGGTGACCTGCACATGATATTGGTAGAGCATTTATAAGAATATTTTAACTATGTTTGGTGGCGTTTTTGTTGCCCTGTTAGACATGAGAGTTTTTATTTCATGTATTTATATTTTATTTCAAAATTTCATTTATTTATTTATTTCGAGACAGTGTCTTGCTCTGTAGTCCAGGCTGGCCTGGAGCTTCCTACGGACCTTGAACTCGACACCCTGCTTTATTCTCCCAAGTGCTGGAATCACAGGTGTGCCCCAGCAGGCTGGGCTCAGATCTCCAAGCTTTTAGAGACTTCAATTGGGTTTTTCTTCGCACTTCCAGCTTAGCATAGTGTGTGCTGGCGTGTGCTTAATTTCCATTCAGTTGGCAAAATGTTTGTTTAATGCTCTGCAGTTATATATTAGGGAAAATAATAATCATTGCTAACCTCATGGGACACTCACAACATCAGGCTTTCACGTGACGCCATTACTACTGGTCATCTCACCAAGAAGGAAGTTAAAACACCTAGAGGTTAAATTACCTAAAATTAACAACTTATAAATGGATTAGAACTCAGTCATAATTACTGGGTTACATGCTTTTAACCACCGTGTTAAACACTAAAGGTGTAATTTAATGATTGCTGGATTCACACCACACAGACAATAGCAGCAAATAGTTCCAATGCATAACAGAAAGGAAAATCTGGAAATCAGAATGGATTGGCACTGTCAAAAGACGTCAGTACTTTTCCCACTGCATAGGAATTCCAGTTTCGTATCTAGATTTTCACTTTGAGAAGAAAATGAGAAGAAAAACTTGGTAAAATAGGACATTAAAATGTTTACATTTTGAAGTTACAAAAAAATAAGTCTTACTGAGTAAACAAAACAAAACAAAACAAAAAAAGTCAGAAGAAAATTGACCCAATAGCATTCTCTTAACAAACAAGGATGGTACAGGTGGCTTTTAGAATATTGCTTTGTTTTCCAGAGTTTAATTATGTTTTCTGGTGTTTTATTATTTTTGTTTCTTTGAAAGGCATTTTGGTTACTGTTTTTAGTAATTGTTATGGTCTGGATTTGAAATGTACCCAAAACCCATGTGTTCAGGCCTTGGTTGCCAGCAGAAGGGCTTTGGGGGGATTGGACTCCAGAAACTACCTCGTCAAGCGATGGACACGTGGATGAGATCATAATTTGACGGCATCATTGGGAAGTGATGGGATCAGGATACCAGGCTGAGTTTAAAACAAGGAACCACAGAGGCACGACCTTGGCATTCCTAGTGCTTTCTGCTGTGGCTATTCTCTCTTTGCTCTGCAATAAGGTGAACAACTTTCCTCTGTCGCAAGCCTCTCAGCCTCACCACAGCCCAGGAACATGCAGCCAGCACGGGCCACTGAAAACCTTTAAACCATGATCTAAATCAACCTTCCTTTATTTTAGTTGTTTAGGTGACGTTTTTCATCACAAAAATGGAAAGCTGTCTAATATGAAATAATTAGATACATGCATACATTTGTCTTAATCCTGGGATCAGATACTGCAGAAACATTAAACCTTCATTTCTTTTTACTGCGTGTTAATTCTTAATGTGTTTTTGAGTCTTCCCTGTTTCTCTATTACACATATTCCATATTCAATGAATTTCCATGAAAACTACTATATGATACTTGAAACATTTATGGAAATAATTTTCTTATTTACATTTTTATTTTTCATTACTTGAACATTCATGAATTTTTAAAGAATCATTATTTTAAATTATCATTGAAATCACTTACATATTAACATATGTGTGAAAGACTTCTGAGGTAGAATTGTTTTTAAAAGACTATTATATAAATAACACATATGCCCAGAATCATGCACATGTGTTTTGGTCTATAACTTAGGACCACAGAATCAGTAGCAGGACCAATATTCACAGAGTGTCAATAAGCAGATTTCTACTCGGTGTGTAAGAATACAAAGTGTACCGAAGAATTTTTCACAGTGGTAAATTTACCCTGAAGGTTAAGTGCCCATGTAGCAAGAGATTCACACAAAATTTCAACACCTACATATTATATATACTCACAGAACTGATTCTTTTTATATGGGAGGTGTGCATGTTTGCAGTTATTTTGCGTCACACAGACACAAGCCAAATCAAGGGACAATGATTAAGTGACAACCTTAGAAATTTGTGGGCATTGATAGCCACTGAGACTGATGAAAAGTACACAAAGAAGGCATTTTAAAGTGAAGGGGAGAAGATAAATAAAATGCTGCCTTTTTTTTTCTTTCCTTTTACTTATATTTCAGACCAACATCACTTAACAGCTAAATTCCTTTTAGACACGCTATTTTATTTTTAATAGTCTAACACTATTTTTCCACACCAAATGAGGGTGTTATGCCCACACATATTCAAGCTTGTGCATCAACTACAGAAATCCAGTATAAGGACCATATAAAGTAAAATGAAGTCTTCTACGTTGCCACTTAAATGTATTTAGTACTGTTTGTGGTTATATGTCAAACAAATTTTAATGCATCCTTTTATTTCCATCAAAAAAGAGAAAAATAAAATAGCCAGTTAGTTCTATGCTTTCATCAAACCATATAAGGATTTGATATACATCTATATCAATATATATAGACTTATCTTTTTATTGTCTGAAATTTAAAATACCTATATTTCGGTTGCATTCAATATTTGACAAATTAAGTAATTTTGCAATGAACATTCTTACAAGTACATTCGTCTGTTACATGGATACGAGTTATACTAATAAAAATAAATTAATGCAATGAATATTTATTTATCATCTGCTTAGCGTATCCTTAAGAAAAAAATGCGTTGTACCATTTCAATGGGTGAAACACTAGGTCTTAGTGGATTTGGTGGCTTGTCTAAGATTTCATTGCTTGGAAGTATTTAAACTCTGGTATGTCTGACTTTAAAGTCTACACACTTACTTGCTATGTTATTAATATTATGATGTTAATAAAATGTATAATAGTAACACGACTCCTTTTTAATATTCCACATTTTCTTCTTTTATTCTTTAATTTTGAATTGTTTGCCATTTAATATTTTCTTACTAGTTTTAAAAAATTTACAAAACTAGGTATCAAAATAAACTAAGTCATATTAGAAGTTTTTATGTCATAGCACGCTCAAACCAAAGAGAATCAAAATTTTGTCTGTTGAGCACTGGAATCATGATCATGAAAATTTATGTTTACCTAGAACCAAAAAGATTTCTCTTTAATGTTGCGGTATCCATCAACCCAGGGTAGGACTTCATCCTATAAAGAAAGGGTGCTACTACCAGCAAAGTGCCCGTGTGACGGTCAGCTTGGCGGGCTGGGGAGTTGCCTACGGCATCAGTAAAGCACACCTTGGGGCACATTTGTGTGAGTCATGCAGGTGTGACCCTGGTACCACATACAGTCTCTGGCCCTCTCTCTGGTACTGTTCCTCTACTCTGCTTTCTGGCCACCGTGAACGAAAGAGCCATGTTCTCACACACTTTTCTTTCATGCAGTTTCTGCCTTGGACTGAATCAACCCTTCCTCTGTCAAGTCTTGTTTGTCTGGTCTTTGGTTCAGTGAGGGAAGCTGCCCAGGGCACTGTGTCTTTGCAGTGAACGGGCTCCTTTTAGAATACAAGTCAAGATGGGTGGAAAATACCCTTTACAGGTGCGTTATAAGTATTTACCATAATTTTTAAATGGTTTTAATTTTACTCAATTATATTTTATTAAAAATCTGCACACATTTATTTATTTGGATAATATGTTGCAGATTTTAAATTACATCTTATATATATCTTTCCCTTTATAACACCAAGTTTTGTAGGTGCATTTGAGAGCATATTCTTTGATTTTCTCACTACTTAATATTCTCTTTGTATTCTCACATTCGATTTATTAGTGCATCTGTATGCATCCTGAAAAGAACGTTTTGCATCATGAATCCATGTAACTACCTTATTCCTTTGTGTTTATTCTTTTTTCTATTCTAACTGTGAAATTCATCATTAAGGCACAACCAACCTGTGAAATCTATCATTCCTTCTCTGTAATTTATAGCAAAAGACTCTATGATCAATTAGGACTATACTTAAACTTGCAATCAATGGGATCAGTGGTCACAGTGAAAATTGAGAATCTTAAAAAGTGACGATTTCAATTTAGTACGCCAGTCATTTTACAGTAAATACACATCAGTATATGATTGATATACTTATGAAGCTTTCACTACCAAGTTCATAATAAAATTTTGTTGCTAACATATTTTTCAACTTTTTCATATTTTATATTTATTATGTTTAAATATTTATAATGATAAATTTATGATATTACTACATTAAATAAAACATTAAGTGTCCAATGTCAAATGTTGCTTACAATATTCAAGAATAAAATCTATATTGTTAATATTATTAGTATGAGTCTCTACAACCTAGATACTATGTCAATTTTTACAATATTAGAAACTTGTGGAAAAAACACAGCAGAGTGTTTACTATGTCTATGAGCTTAGTTTGGAATCACTAAATACTACATGCTGCTGTTGTTAAAAATTTTAATCATTTATTTTGTACAACAAAGAAGAAATATTTCCCTATAGTATAACATAAAAAAAAATTCCCAAGCAATTGTTAGAATTTTAGTCTTAAAATATACACCTATAAAAATTCCAGAAATGCAGCATGTGAATTAAACTTTATCTCTTCGGTAGACACAATGTTTTCTACAGAGCATAGCTCCTAAACTATCAGAAATTTGTCATGAAGCTAATTGCAATATCAACTTGGGTGGATTAAGAAATATCTAGCAGATTAGTGAGGCAATATTCTGAGTGTGTCTGGGTAACTGATATATAAGATGAAAATTGAAGAAGGAAGATCTAGGCTGGATGTGAGAGGCACCAACTAGTAAGCTTGTGGCCTGCATAGGATAAAAAGGGAAAAAAGAATGAGGGTTTCCCTTCCACTTCTTTGGAGAAGCTCTGGTCTTCGCCATTGCCTTTGGACGTTCGTCTCCACTTTCTTCAGGCTTTGAGCACAGATCTTTCAGACTTCCAATATAGATCCCTCAGTTTTCCAACAGGGACTCACACCAGCCTCTGTGGTGAGCACCAGGACCTTGTGGTGAGCACCAGGTGAGCACCAGGACCTTGAATTTCAATCGAGTCCTCTCACTTTTCTGTGTACAGACAGTCATTTTGCATTCTTCCAACTCTGAATCTTCAGGCAGCCATTGTGTGCATATATAACATAATGGACTGCAGAAGCAAAATAATGACTAGAATTGTTTGACATGTGTAGTCTGATGACATTGGCTGATTAATCAAGGTTTCCTGAAAGCAAAATAGTTAGGAAGCCTACTAAATTTTTACTAGGTTTATGTTAGCAGAAAAATTTTAGAGAAAATTTATAGAAATTTATCTCAAATCAGAGCAATAGAGAATTACAGCCTCTCAATCAATTCCTGGATTTGAGCAGTTTACAGACCCAGAACCCCTTGAACGAAGAAGGGGAGGTACACTGCCAAAAAGTTATACTTTCCATCTTTCTCCAAAGTGACCAAAAATCTTTCACCAGTGTAACTGTACACTGGGGTAAGGAAAGTGATCAGACATTTTGGAGACTACCGGACACTGCTTCTGAACTAACATTTATCCCAAGAAATCTAAAAAAATCACAGTGGCTCTCCAGTTAAAGACTTATGAAGGTAAGAGAATTACTGGAGTTTTAGTCAAAGTCTGACTCAATGGATCTAGGAGGCCCTGAAATCCATCTTGAAGTCATTTTCCCAGTTTCAGAAAGCATAATTAGGGTACAGTTAGTATTTGGCAGAATCCTCAAATTGGTTCTCTAACTCATAGTGTGAGGGCTATATGGTTGGGAAGGCCAAATAGAAGCCATTAGCATGTCTTCTACCTGGGAAAGCAGTAAGCCAAAGACAGTATCACATCCCTGGAGTGACTGCAGAGATTAACTCCACTATCAAGAAATTGAAAGGTGCAGGGGTGGTGGTTCCCACCATCTCCATTTAACACTCTCATTTGGCCTGTGCAGAAAATGGATAGGTCTTGGAAAATGACAGTAGATTACAGTAAGCTTAATCAAATGGTGACTCAAATTGCAGCTGATACACCAGATAGAGTCTCCTGGCTTGAGCAGATTGACTTATCTCCTGGTACATGATATGCAGCTACTGGTTTGGCAAATTCCTTCTTCTCCACACCTATCCATAAGGCCCATGAGAAGAAATCTGTATTCAGTGAGCAATGCCAGCAACACACATTTCCTGTCCTGCCTCAGGGTTGTAGGGACTCTTCATTCCTGTGTCATAACTTAGCTTTCAGGGATCTTAATCATCTTTCTTTGTCACAAGAAATCACGCTGTTCTAATACACAACGACATTATGCCGACAGGACCAAGTGAGCAGAGGGTAGCAATCACTTTGGACTTGTTGGTAAGCATTTGTGCACCAGAGGACTGGAAATAAGTCCAAATAAAATTCAAGATCCCTCTGCTAGTGAAATTTCTAGGAGTTCAGTGGTACGCGGCAGGCAGAGATATCCTAAGATAAATGATAAGTTGTTGCATCTGGCTTCTTCTTCAACCAAAAATGCAGCACCATGCCCAGTGTGCCTATTTGGATTTCAGAGGCAACACACTTCTCACTTAGTTGGGTTACTCTGGCCCAAGTGACTCAAAAAGTTGTTCCTTTTGAGTGAGGCCCATAATAAACGGATGCTTCACGACAGGTTCAGGCTGTTTTGCAAGGTGCCCTGGCACTGGGGCCATATGATCCAGCAGATCCAGTGGTATTTAAGGTATCAGTAGCAGACAGGGATGCTGTTTGGAGCCTCTGGCAGACCCCCTTAGGTGAATCATAGGGGAGGCTTTAGGATGTTGGAGCAAGTCTCTGCTATCATCTGCTGACAGCTACTCTCCTTTTGAAAAACAGCTCCTAGACTGCTGCTGAGCCTCCGTGAAAGCTAAACAATTGAGCATGGGACACTAGATTATCGTTTGATCAGAACTCCCCTTCGTGAACTGGGTATATCTGACCCGCTACATCATAAAGTTGGACATGCACAACAACCATCCATCATTAATTGGAAGTAGTGTATAGATGACTGAGCCCGAGCGAGTTTGCAAGACACAGATAAATTATTTACAGAAGTTGCCCAGATGCTCATGGTTCCTATGGCTGCTGTATGGTCTTCTGCCCCCCAGCATGCACCCAAGCTTCACGGGTTTAAAATACGTGTGGCTGACAGAGAAAGAGAAGACTAGGGCCTTCTTTACTGATGGTCAGTTGCAGCAGTACACTCTTGCTAGGATATCCTTGAATGATGGTGAAGGGAAATCTTCAGAGTAGGCAGAACTCTAGGCGTTACTACTGATCATACATATTGCTTGAAAGAAAAAAATGACCAGATGTATGACTGTATACTGATCAAGGGTCTGTAGCCAGTGCTTCGGCCAAATGGTCAAGGACTTGGAAGCAACACGACTAAAAAAATTCTAACAATACAATAGGACAAGAGAAAGAGATAAGATAGGGCTTCAATTATCCTACAGAGTATTCTACACTGTATAATTAGTTTGATCAGCATAAAATAAGCCTTGAAGTCTCTTAAATAATAACATATGAGTGAACTACCTTGACTTTTTAAACTGACATAGTGGTATGTTCATATCTGTTACCCATGTATTTTACAATGCTATTGCTTTGTGTTTGCCCTGAATTAACACAATTCTGCAACTTAGTTTAGTAACCACCAGAGTTTTAAAAACTAGGCAATATTTTTCTCAAAATGTTCCACAAAATTTTCATAAGCATGATGCTAACAAAATCAAGCCTTTACTCAAAATCAATCAATACTCTAGGTATTCAATCTAATACCATAGAGCTAAAAACATTCCTTACCCAAAATAGTTTCTCTTCAAGTCTGAAACATTAATTGAAAATGTATTGTCTTGCAAAATATGAATATAAATATATTAAAAATGTCATTTTTTAAAATAATAAGCTTTTGTTATTAGTGCCAGAGAGAAGCTCTAAACTAAAACTAACCAGTTAGTGTACGAATAGACTCATGATATGTGCACAGTTAGAAATGACTAGAATGTGGGCATGAAAACAGTTTAAACCAGGCTTGCATACCATGACTAGGATCATAATTCTGCTATGTAATATTGAAATATTAATTTAGTTATGAGTTTATGAATTAAGAAAGGATCAGTTTCGAATAATCTATAGTTGTTCAGTTTTCATAGTTCATCAAAATTCTTGTGAATTCTCTAAAGATCTCTCCTCAGTCTTTTACTCCTCTTTGGTTGTCTTTGTTACGCTTCCTTAATATATATTTCCCCCTGCAAACACCCACAGTAGTCAAATCTGCCATTCTTATAACTACATACATACAGAAGGATTCTTTAGTTTATTATGTGACCCTGACGGCATATATTTTACTTAATCATTCAGTTATGAAATTAGAATTACAAATCTACATTCTTTCCTGTCTTAATTTTCACCTCATGAAGAAATTTATTATAAATGACCATTTAATTATCCAATGTTAATAGGTATTTATACTTAAATGTCTTCAAAACTTTTTCATTTTAAAAACTCTTAGATGAGCTATCCATCTTTTTTCAATATTTTCCTGTAAAAACTTGACTTCTCATTTTTAGATGTGTTGCAGAATTAACTGATGTAATATGATTATTTCTTGTTGTCTATTGCAGCATTCTAAAGGACTTCTTCATCTCTAATTTGTCTTTTATTGGTTTCCAAATATTCCCTAGGATAAATATTTGGAAATACTCCTTTAGCACACCTCACTTTCATTCATGCAGATCCAGTATTCTTTCTAGTTCAAACATACACTGTTCCCAATAGAAGATACATGGTAGAGGCAGAATGTTTTGTATTTTCATCAATTTTTTTCTATTGCATATTTATGCTTGAAATTTATTTCTTCCACCTCATTTTTTCAAATACTTCTCATATATTAATGTCTAACTCAGATGTAAACACTTCCATGAACTCTTCATTAATCATCTCAGTATGAAATGAGTGCCCTGACCATCTGATTGCCTGTGGCTTTCAGCAGCGTTCTCAAGGCACTTTGTCACAACCTGCTTCTGGGATGGTAGATAATTCTGTTTTCCCTCAGCTCCAGAAAACATCTGTGAGCTTGAATTGTTTATTTTTATATGTGTCCTATCACTTCATGACAATGACTAGAAGAAAGTATGTGCAACAAAATAATGTAAATATGAACTCACATTACATATTTGTATTAGCTATTAAAATATTATGTAAGACTTGTAAAATTTCACTATAATGAGAAAATTAAGTTGTTATTTTACTAAGAGACAGATCTTAATGTGCTCTTTGGTCAAACGTTTTGCATAAATGTGTCAATATTACAATATACATATTTATCAAGTATTATGTCCAACGTGAGATATATTAAAATTATAATCCTATAGAAACTAAGATGTAGACACTAGCTTTATGCTATACATGTAAAAGTTTCCAGTTATTGAAGAAAGAGAGCAATTGTGGCCTAGAAATTTCTAGCACATAGAAAAGAGAGTAGGATAGCAAATAGTACATCGGGGTCCTCAGGAAGAGATATTTATATTATAAAAATGATCCTATTCTAGTATCAATATTCTTGACCCCAAGAAAGTTATCTACGTTCTCCACACTTTCCTCACAGATAAAAGAGGGATACAAAAGTCTGTGCATAGAAGAAAGTCCCTTAAAACCATGAAAATATGCTCAGTCTCATTAGCTGTATTTTGTTGTGCTTATTATCGAATCCAAATTTCCAAAGGTGCCTAAGGGAAAACTACACCTAGAAAGATGTATGAGAAAGTGGGTCTACCTCATAGATTGTTCCAACTCTTCTTCAACTATTAGACTCATTCTAGGGCCATGAGTTTTTATCTTTTAAGTGGTCTAGTTTCCTGTTAGCTGTACCAGGTGATCACTTGATACTATACATAGATTCTCTGCTACAGTCAAGTTTAGCAAGAGTTTAGGAGGGTGGGGATAACACGCCTCAGGGAGCTGTTCATAGGAGATATAAAGAAATCAGAAAAATGCGTTGAAAAGACAAATTTGCCCGCATCACAGACTTAACTGTGGTGCTAGAGATGACAAAAAGAGGCTGAGCTACAAGTACTTACTTACAGGGCAGATGCACCCAACTCTTTCTCTTTGGGGCCTGATTCTCGAGGCAAAATGGGAACACAGAAAACACTTATCACCTGCCTTCTAGCCTCCCCCCAGCAGCTCCCTATCTCTATAACTTTATTTATTTTAATTATCTACCAAATAATGAAATTGGACTATATTAGTTTTGAAATCTCTTCAACATTGAAACATATTCATTTTCTTATTATACTGTCTTCAAAGATGGCAGACGTTCTTAATGCTATTTATACTCTTTTCTAAAAATCCATCTCTTTTAATCCTATGAATATTTGTCCCACGGATTACATTTTGAGAATATCAACACGAATACGTGTTACTGGAGAGACCAGAAGGAATTTCTGTCTGAGTTTCTATGAGGTACTTCAGTTGTACTTTTGTCACACCCTTTCTAGTTTATTCTTCTTCTTATACATGCAGGGGGCTCTTTAATTTCATCCTTGGGTTGTATACACATATTACGGGTATTTTTAGAAGCACTTTATGAGTACAAAATCTATTCCCTGTGCCCTCATCAATTTGAAATTACCATTTTAAGGCTGATTAAATAAGGATTAGTGCCAATGTTCTACTTATTAGGCTGTGTCTTCAACTGGAACTGATGATGTAGTATTTGTCAATAACTAGTTCACAGCCTTAAATTCCACAAAATGAAACCTTTGCATCAGAGTCCATCTGTCTGAACAATTTGAGGCAAGCTTCCATGAAGAGGAAAGTCATCTATTATATGATGATATAAGCGTAAAGTGGCATGTATCACAGCTGTTTGATTACTGCTGGGAAGATGACTTGCGCTCCCCCTAAGTCCTCTATCAGAATCCAGCAGTGATGGATTGAATTCCCCTTGCTTAAGCATGATGATGGATTACTTGAGGAGGATATATGAGAATCGTAGGATCTCAGCAGAAATTAATTAACAGCACAACAACATTGATCTCTGCTGTGATATGAGATTGATCCAAGTAGTTGGTAGAATATCCACTACATTTTCTGAAAGTGTAAATGATCAGGCATTCTTCCAAGTTTCCTAATCACTGACACCTCTTTCATTATTGTCTAGCAATTATAAAATTCAAATGGATATTATTGTCAGGTATTACAAACATACTCATTCAAAGAAATCTCATGAGTGCACTTATATGGTGTGTCTTGGTGCATGGTTCACGATGTATATTTGGCAGTAGCAGGCTTTAGAAACGACCCGCAGAGGTGAAGGAATTAAAAGATTAGGGGGTTGTGCGTTTCCATGAGATCAAACTTCAGCACCTTAAGACAGGAGAGAGTTGCTCACTTTCGTATACTTCCTACTTGTCTAGAACAGCTGTCTGCTGTACCTGCACTCTCCCTCTCTGCCTCTCTCTCTCGTCCCCATTTCACCACCTTCAAATAAATTGTCTTCTTTTATTAGACAGCTGAGTAAATGACCCTCTCTGAGCACAGTTCCTCTAGTATAACTGTTGTCATCTGCTTTGTTTTAGTTTCCCTCACAGGCATTAATATTAAATAAACTAACATACATCAGCCTTATAAGGTATGTAAAGACTTATGTAAATTAGGTATACCCAAAGAATACAGTATTGACCCTTTCTTTTTTTTATATGTCATGATTAAGTGAATGGTAGAAAGGAACTCAGAGAAGCAAAAAGTTCAGAGAAACAAAACATTATTCAGTTTGTATAATAAGATTCTTATTTCTTTAAATGAAGCTGAAAATTGTTTAGGAAGATTTTCTAAATCACAATATTTAGAAAATGTCCAGATGGGAAAGGGAACAAGGGAGAGGGAAAGGAACAGAGGGACAAGAGAAATAAGAAATGGAAGGAAAAAAATGGAAACAAAGCTTTTGTAAATAGGGAGGGAGGAGAGGGGGAGGGGAGGGGAAGGGGAAAAAAAGAAGCAACAAGATATGTCATGTACAGGTACAAATCCCCTATGATGTATCACGATGTACATCTAAAATGTACCATTAAAATAAATTTTTTTTAAAAAGGAAAAAAAAAAACCATGTAAACAGAAAGAGTAACCAAATGATAACTTTGCTTTGAAAGGGCATATTTTCTTATTAGAAGATTAATAATGTAGCAGAAAAATGTAGAAATGGTTTTCTTGACGATAAGAAATTGTTTTCTTGATAATAAGATGGACTGTACTTAGGAAGTCTAGTCCACTTTTGGTTGTATTGATTAATTTGGAAGACTCCATTTGAAGACATGCAAAGAACTTCTAACAAATGTATTTAGGTAAATTGCTTGAAATTCAGTTGTTCAAGATGAAATGAAACCAGCTCAAAGCCAAACACAGAGAAAACACAGAAAGTACAAATAAAATAAAATTGATCTTCCCAAGAAACAGGTGCTGAGCCAGTAAAAAGAGGTTAGCGGCTAACAATAGTGCACAGTCCCTTTGTCTCCCCCTAAAACAAAAATGTTTAGCTCCATAACAGCAACCAAATTCCTAAGGGAATTACCCAAGAAGGCCTAGAGTACTGTGAGCTGACACATGAGTTTATACTTGAAATTGACAAGAAACAAAGGTTTATAGGCTGAGAATCTGGAAAGAAAATATTTAAAAATATTTGGTTTGCAAAAGTAAATATTTAAACAAGTACTGAAAAATATAAAATACCGACTAGGTCTCCCATACTCCCCAAAAGAAAGAACTGTCACTCAGTCTCTTGTAAGAAATGTGCCTGAAAAATGAGTTTCAGCATGATTCGGTAGGGGTAGGAGACAGTCCTACTCCATCATGTATTCACATAGCTCAGATCTATTAAGTACCAGACATTGTATTAGGTACTAAAGATACACTTATAAAGAAAACATTGTTTTTCATGTTGAGAAAATTATCATCTAGTAGAAGATGGGACACAAATAAAATACATTCAAAGTGGCATGATTATTAATTAATGACATGATACCCTAGAGCATAAAGGAAATTTTACTTCTATCTGCTTTTATATGTCAGCTCAAACAAAGAAAAGAATGATAAAAAAAACTCAAAACCTAAACAAAAATCACTGTAAAGATAAGCTCGGAAGTCTAGGTGGCTCACACAAAAAACAGTTTCTTCAAAACAATGAATTTGAAATGTGAGAGGGAGACAGAGCACAAGAAAGCACTATTAAGGGTCGAATGCAAATTGGACTGAAGAGATAACGTGACTAAACACCTTTGCCATAATTGATTGCAAAATGTCTCATCTAAAAGTTCCCTTTCTGATCTTGATACCAGTGTTACTGACATTTCCACCAGAATGTTTTTAGAGTTCATTTCTGAATTTAGATTCATTTGTTTCATAAGAATCAAACATCAGCATTCCATCACACATATCATATTTTAAATCATATGTTCAGCAAATAAGCTAAAAGAAACTCAAGCGGTCTTTGGCCTTCAATGAAACAGAAATAGTAGAAAACAGCAAATTTAGAAAAAAGTAATGCCTCGAGTTTGTAAATGGTGCTGTAGTATTTTATATTAAATAGGGAATGTAGACACTACAACTTTTTTTTAAAGAATAAGTGAAGAGTCCAGTAATCTTTTCCATTTTCTCTCTCATTCAAAATTCTGCCACAAAATAAAGGTTGCCTGGTAGAACTCCATTAAGCAAAAGGCACTTAATTTAAAACTTTTGTCCTTAGTTATGTTCTTATATTTCACAAGGTAATTTGTCACAGAATTTTATAGTAGTCATCCAGATAATTAACTTCTGAATCAGATTCAAACAGTAGGGACTATCAGAACGTACATTAAAAAGAGTTTTTTTTTGTTTTGTTTTGTTTTTTTGTTTTTTTTTTTTGTTTTTTGTGGTGCCGGGGATCGAACTCAGGCCCTTGTGCTTACAAGGCAAGCACTCTAATCACTGAGCTAAATCCCCAGCCCCAAAAGAGTTTTAAATAACCACATTTCATTTGAATTCCCAACTGTATGCTCTTAAACAAATTTACCTTTGTCACTTTAACAGGCTTACATTGCTATATTTTAATAAAAAAAATCAAAACTGAAAGCCTTTAAGCATAACTACATTTAATTTCAAGTGAAAGTTTGAATTACAATTGTAGACTTTGAACACAGAAGTGTTTGAAGTTGTTTCCTGCTGATAGTTTTAATTTGACTTACTTTTAATTTCTTTTGGCCATTCTAAAGTTTCAGCTGACGTTGCATCAATGTTAAGCATCACTTCTTGCTTAAATAAATTTAAATACGTAGATAGATGTGAAGATTACAATGAAAGAAAACAGAATTGGAAAAATCACCACAATATAAGAGAAAATACAAAGTAATATAAACAGTAAGCTCATGAAAATCCATCAAGTCAAGTGCATAATAAATGAATACAAAGAAAGAATTCTAAAAGAGAAATGGAGAAATAGGTAGGAATATGCTTTATAGAAAATCACAGATTCAAAAACATATTATCCTAGCAATATAAGTTTTAAAAATTAGAACAGATCAACTTAAAGAATAAAAAGCTGAATGAATATTATGTTGTCTCTAAATATGATAGTTTGCAAAGGCAGGTGTGAGTAGATCTGTAAGTATCTGAATAAGAAAAAGTAAAACACTTCATGAGTTAAGAAATGCCATATTTTATGTGATGCTCCAAGAGTCAAAAAACTCCATAAAATAGTGGTATCATGATTCCAATAGAATTGATTATTTTCAACATCTTTAATTTAAATGCTCATTTAGTCAAGATTCTACCCTAGCACAGAGCAAATAAAAACATATATAGTTAGTATAGCATACAGTCATATTTCAAAATAATATTACCAAATATTCTCTATAGAAAGACATCACATATGAGAATCTTTTACATATTCCTCATAAGAGCAAATGGCATACATATATATGTTTATATAAATACATATGCAAAATACACACACTTTTCTTTCCACTCAACATGGAAAGCTAAGAAGGTAAGTAGACAGAAAAATTGATGGATATATATATGTATATATGAAATATGTGTATATATGAAATATAAATAGAGGCGATAATTTCTAAGTCATGCATCTCTGTCTCTATGTCTCCTAATTTTAGTGATTGTACCTATGGAACCGAAATCTAAGTTTAAAAGTATTAACATTTCTATTTTCCCAGTCTATCTGATTTTTCCTCAACTCCTCTGGTTTCATATACAGTATTCAAAGTTGTAAGAGTCTCAAAGAGATTAAAAACAAGCCTAAGCATTCTCACTATCGCATCTTTTTGGGAGCAGATGAAATACTTCTTTTCTTAGTCTCAGAAGTCTCAGTATGGGTTATCATTCATTCAGTACACCGTGTTATTAATATTTAACAAACATTCTATTTCAGGCTTGCGATGCACCAAGGGAGAAAAGCTATGATCTTTATCACAACCGAACTTACAGAGCTATCCCACCATACTCAGTCCCTCAGTGCCTCACCCAATTTGAACCAAAAATACTTAATCTATGACTATCGAAGTTCCTTCTATATCTCCAGAGTTCAGTGTTGTAGAGAATAAGGCTGCATGTTAACATTCACACATATAATGGTGCTTAAAGCGGCAAAATATATGGCAATACCATAACAAGGAATAATTTATATTTTAAAGATGAAATATCTTATGAAGTAAGCATTAATCCCCTATAGAATTATATAAAGGTTTAAATATATCTAATATCTGTAAGACTATTTTGGTGTATTTTAAATAAAGATTTTTGTATTTTGTGCTATGAAGGAAATAGCCAAACCTTTTTAAAATTAACAGATTTGTCCTGGGACTTTAAGCTTTAAAATTAAATTGATTGTGCATGTAATTTCCAGGCATTGTTTAAGTGTGTTCCCACATCTGTCACACTGTGCATTAAACACAGGCCCTTGCACATGCTACTCAACCACTACCAATAACATCCATCCCTGAACCTCTGGTACGTTGAAAAATAATTTTTACTGTCACTTTTATTGTCAGCTAATCCTTGCTGTGCGTGAGAGTCAAACAGAGATATCTAAGAGTATTGATTACATATTTTATAATCATATTTTAATTTTGTGGTAATTTCTTCTCTACTTTTAAAAGCTAACTTCTACCATTTTCTATCATTTGTGTTTCTTCTATCTAGTAATAATAAGGTTGCTAAGTAATTTTTTTTTTTTTTTTTGTGGTGCCGGGGATCGAACTCAGGCCCTTGTGCTTGCAAGGCAAGCACTCTAATCACTGAGCTAAATCCCCAGCCCTGCTAAGTAATTTTTTTTTTAAGTATTTTTTTTAGAGAATGGTATCTTGACAGAAAATAGCTGTAGGGGTTGTCATGGCTAAAATTCATCTGAAGTTGCAACAGCAGAACATTTTTATTGTTAGTATTAGGTTGCAGAAGGCAAGAAGGAAGAAGCAGCAATGTCAGTGCATATAAATGAGAGTTTCGATGAATAAAGAGCGTGTAGGAAGAAATCTGGATTCTGGACAAAGTTCCAGATCTATTATCAGCTATCTCTGTGACCTTGTGTTCGATGGCTGAACACTCTGTGAAATGATAGAATAGGACTAGATGATCTTTAAGATCCATTCCAGGTGAAAAAAAAAAAAAGACTATGATTCCAGCCATACTGTAATGTTCTAATTCTGCATTTAAAGGATAGCCAAGTCCTAATAGTGGCCTCTACTCAAAGTAATTGCTAACCTTTGCTTTGTAACAAATATAACTTTTATATCCTTTTATATCAAGTAATTCTAAAAGGTAGGGACGTAAAAGATAAAAGAAAATGAACAGGTTACATTGCCAGAGAGAATTCTAAAGTGGATAACAAATCAGGTGTCTGCCCTAAATGCAATATGGCAGTAAAGAAAGGTCAATGCTATTGTGTAAGTCGCAAAAGCAAATTTGAAGACGACAGTTCTCCTTTGTTCAACTAAGCCCTTGAAACAGGAATTTCAATGTAACCCTTAAGCATTAGAAATGATTTGACTAAGTAAAAGTTAACAAAGATCTTGAGTATTTTCCTCAATACATATTGACAATGCCTTTTGATTCAAATATATGTCCATATTTATATTTATATACATATATATGTAAATAGATAAATGGTTATGGAATTCCAGCAATTTCTCACAGGGTAGTCACCAGGACATAAATTAATCAAATGCTGTGTTTTTTTAATATTAATTTCTTCTGTATCATCAGCATTTAGAACAGTAAGTGTGAAACCTCGTGGATGTTAATAAATATTTTTGAAAGTTTAATAATTAAATAGACCCGCAAGAAGTGTGAGCTATTAAATTTTCTAAATTTGAGAGTAGTGCTCTTTTAACTATATCTTCATAGTTTTTTTTTTTTTTAAACAACAATTTTTAAGACAAATGAAATTTTCCCTTATAGGTTGACAATTGGTGTGGGTTTTTCAATGGAGTATGTGAATAACACTATTAATATACACAAAATATAGAAACAAGATTTTAGGGAGTGTAGGGGATCGCACTCAGGGTCTCCAACTGAGCTAAATCCCCAACTCAAACATATAGAAATACATGTTGACTAAAACATTCTAAATGTGATGGATGCTAGAAATTACAGATATTTTACTATCCTAGAAGAGCCTGAGGACAAACTATTTACATTTCAGTGAATCCCAAGTTTGCTTGTAGGCTTGAAGGCTCTAATCTGGTGTTTGACTGGATATGAAGATGAATGAGAATGGCTAGAGCAAGATTAAAACCCAGTCTGACTCTTAGAGTCAAGCGTGGATTGTGCCTGTATAAAACTCCTTTGAAAATGGGGATCTGGTAAAATTCTTTTGTTTTCTTTTGATTTTTAGCACACTGTCTGGAGGTGGAAGAATAAGTAACATTTACAAACAATATCAGTCTTAAATCTTCAGATAGCATAAGTCTCAAATTCTCTAAGATGAGTATTCTAAGGCACCTGGGAGAATATGGCTGAGCTCTAAAGATGTATGGGAACTTAAGTGATGGTACCAAAAGGTAGTCAGGAATTTTATGTCATTAAAAATCCCATCCCTACAAGTATTTTAAGGTGAATGTTTAGTTTAAAAACACATAGGCAAAATTTTCCAAAGTATGTAACCAAAACTTAGATAATTTTTGAGGAACGTTGTCATTAAAAAAGTATTACTGAGCTTTTAGCAGATAGTGATTAGATTAGTACTGTTTTTATCAGAGGAGAAAAGCTTGCTAATCAAACTTGCTATCTTGATTTTTTTAATTGAAGTCCAATAAATCTTTCTCATAGCTTTACATGTTGAAATGCACTTTTGACAAAAATGTCCTTCATAGTGATTTAAAATAGCACATTCTAACAGCTTGATTGGGTACCTGTAGCCTTGTATTCACTTCAGAAGTTGAAACTAATAATTAATTTTTAAAAGCGCAGATTTCTAGCTCCTGTAGGTATGAAAACATTTTAATTGCTTTGATAATTTGTTTTCAACTATCATGCAATCTCTGGGGAGTTAGAAACTAAAATATCAGTGTTACATAGATAAGGCACATAGGCAGCCAAGAGATGAATGTGTACATTATATACAGATTCGTATTAATAATACATGAAATATGTACCTACTTAAGGTGCATCAAGGTACAGTTGTCTTGCATTCCATAGCACTACTGTAGGGTAGATTGACTTAGATGAATTTATGACTGTATCTAACCTTCTAAGTAGCATATGCATTTCAGAGCCTTAGAAGCTTCTTGCACTGTTGCTTTTAGTATAATGTTTAATCTCCAGACATCTTGTGCTATTTCTAGAAATGTCATATAAATTAAGTTTTCATTTTCTCCCCCTCCAAAACACTACACTAATATGTCAGTGAAACACTGGATAATAGAAAGCCATAATTACTATACAGAAGTAACTTTTAGTACTCCTGGTCTATTCCATTTATATATTAAGAATATATTCCGTAGGTAAATAAAAGTAGATATCAGTGTAACAGTACGCAAAAAGCTTATGCCCTTCGAGTGTGGAGTTGTTATCTAATGGGTATAAAACTTCTGTTGTGAAAGATGAAGCAAGTCTGCAGGTCTTCTGTACAACACAAGGCCTGGGATGAGTGGTTAGGGTTTGTTCCCCAAAGGTTTTTGTATGGAAAGTTTAGGCCTTCGGTGCAAGGGTTTTAAATGTTGGGGGATCTTTTTTTTAATTTAATTTATTTTAATGGTACATTTTAGATGTACATAGTGATAACATTCATCATCAGGGATTTGTACCTGTACATGATATATCTTTTTGCTTCTTTTTTTCCCATTTCCCTCCCCTCCCCCCCCTCCTTATTTACAAAAGCTTTGTTTCCATTTTCTCCTTCCATTTCTTATTTCTCTTGTTGTTCTATTCCTTTCCCCCGCCTTTCTTGTGACTGGGTGACTGAGTTCCAGCTTCTGTGTCTGGGAGACAGTGTTGTTGCAAAGTGGGTTTAGCTTCCTCTGCTTACTCTCCTGGCCTGTGTGGTATCTGCCCCACACACCACTTGCTTCTTGCTATTTTGCAGGACAATGTCATTTGCCTTGTTATGGTGAAGCCTGAGGCCCTCGCCAGATACGACCATCGGAGCTTTGGCCTTTCTGTTTTTAAACTAGGTGCCAAAATAAATCTCTTTTCCTTACAAGATGCCTGTTTTGTTACAGCAACACAAAATGAACTAAATAGTGCCTGACCCCACCACATTGTACAATTAAGATTTTAAGAGAGAAGTTTCATATTAAATTTCCTTACTACATAAAAGGAGACCGTCTTATAGGTAAATGCATCTAACCAAGCACATCAACCATCAAACTTATGTATATTCAATATGTGCAATTTATGTATCTGTTATTTGCTAATGCTGTCAAAGAGCCTGTTTCCGGTCATGTTTTTATGACCACTACCAGTATTCTTATAATTTCATTCATTACTTAAACACTTATTAACAATATGTTAAATCTCATTTAAGCTCATGAATAAAACTGAAAATATTTCATACTGGATTTTGTATATTGGTCCTTCCCTTCCTTGGTGATAAACTCAGAGCAAGGTGAGAAAGTATTTTTTTATAAAAGGCCACAGATGAATTACTCTCAACTGGACCTAGATGGTCGGAAGATAAAGTTATAAAATGTAATATGAAAATAAAACAATAGGAGACAACAAGCACAGATGTACGCATGGACCAAAAATGAATAATATATATTTTTCACATAATTAAGTAAGTTACAAGCAAAAATATAAAACAATTTTCCTACGAGAAATCATATAGTACTTAATTAAACTAGAAGCAAAATTTACTTTAGAGTGAGAGGAATATGCAAGAGATACGTGGTTTAGTGATTTCAAGTTCATCTTCAGAAATAGAAAATGCACACTGTAAAATTAGTTCTGTTACTCAATATTTGCTTCAATAATTCTCACAACTCTCTCACAGGGATGGAAGGGATGTTTTCCCATCTACTACATGCTCCTAGACAAAAAAGTAAAACTTTAAAATTTCATCAGTTAATACAGACACATACAGAGACTATATACTATATCTATATCTATATGTTTCATAGTTTTTATTACCAGAAAAACTGACAACACATTACACTTAAATATTAATTTTTATTTAATTTAGATTTCTAGTCTTTGCTTGACAGAGCAGACTCAGAAGCTGTGTGAGTTTCTATTTCCATCGATTATACTGCCATTGGACAACTGTAATCCAAGATCTGAAGGGTGGAAACACCAAAGATTTTATATTTCACACACACCTGTCAGGCGCGCTATGTAATGCTAGGCATAGTAGGTTATCCTGTTCACTTACGTTGTCAAGTATGACTAATTTCTCAGGAGCTACTTGCAAAAACCACCCATAAAATGACAAGATGAAGATACTCCAAATATTGGTAGAACAGCAGAAATAATACAGCAACTGAATATATTTCTGCAAGTTGTTTGTGTATTTTACCAGTTTAACTATATATTTGAGTTGGACAACATTTGAGTTCTCAGACTAATTTTTAAGTAGCCCAGAGAAGATACTGTTAAATAATACAAAGATTTGTAAAGGTGAATGTGGGGCACTCCATACTTAGCTACGGTTGCTACTCTAATAGACAGAACTGCACGATTTCGTCTGCAGCTACTGGCGCTCTATTCAGGCCCGAGGATGATTTGAACAGATACTTCAGTCCTAAAATCCATTAGTTCCTACTCCAATTTATATTATTTACCAGCAGCATGAATGCATGTTAAAAGGGCTTGGAGATCCTCGGGAGAAGCACTTGTTAAATGTAACTCTAAAACAGATTTGAAAACTTTTCCCTTTTAAATTTATTTTCCCAGGGTCCTAATAAATGAAAGCTGGGCTGCCATCCAGGTTTCCAAGCCACTAGAGCCTGATTGTTTTGTATTTGTTTCAGTGTTTAAAGCCAACAAAAGCTGCATTAAAACTGATGGTGCCAAGGAGTAACAAGCACACTTTAGGCAGAGCTAATGTATGAACCCAGAGCCCCAGGTTACAATATTTCAAACACAACAGAATTCAGAGGCTAGGCTATTTGTCACTGCATTTTATTAAAAAGCATTTTTAATAAAGCATGTTTATAAAAATACAAAAATATCTCACTAAAAACAGAATAGGAATTGTATCATTCCATGTTCTCTGTGTTTTTACTTTTGCAGTCACATATTTCTTTCTTTAAAATAAAACATATCAAGAAATATAGCCCTTCTATCCTAATTTCTTTTATTTCAGATGCACACACACAATTGTTTCTTGCTAAGCTTCAAAAATATTCCTAATTGTCATAATTCACATCCCTGTCTGACAATTTGGGGACAATAAAACAACTCCCTGCTGTCAGCTTTGCAAAATGTAAAAGATATAGTTATTGTACTTTAAATGATGATTAATTTAACATAGCATATACTTTTGTCAAAATAAAAACTTAAATAATTTTAGGTAGTTATTTTATTAGGCCTAATTTTGCTTAACACAAAAATTGACATTCTCATTTTGAGTCAGGCCGGTGAATGTTCTTTAAAGGTCAGGTAAGGATCTGTGTATTAGTTATGGTGAATATTTCACATTACCTCCGAAGTACTTCCCAATTAGTAACGTGAATACTTTTAGAGATTACATATTTTAGAGAACAAACCTGAGAATTCTGATATCAATACTGCTTTTGAAACTTCACATGAAGAAACATGTAACTGGTAATAACCAGTATACAAAATGCATCCTTGCAATATTTAACTATAATCTTCTTTACCTTTTTTCCTCTCACTATATTCAGTTGATAAAACTCCAGTGTTAATCTTCAATTAACCTATATTAATTTGAGTAATGATTAACGGAAATAAATCTGCATTATGATCCTGTGGTTGTGCCTCCCTCTGTTCATAAGAGGAAAAGAGCGACACTGAAAATTATCCCAAGTATTTGGAAAGCGTCCTTGACCCAGTTAACAGATAATATAAGTCTCTCATTTCATTCCCTCCTGCTTAGACTGACTCTGTAATGTGGAGATTCAAAGTTTTTTAAGTATAAAATCTGCATTTGAACATCAAAAATTTGAAAGGCAGCCACATTTGTTTAATTTTATATAAGATGTTTTAGAAAGTTATAATTTTTGTATTATTAATCACGGAAGCATCTGTTTTTATAGTAAATACATCTTACATATGTGTTTTTGAACTCATATATAAACAATTTGGTATATATATGAGTTCAAAGCAAATGCTTTATGATTATATAGAAATCCCTCATGAGGGCAAGAACATATTAATATAAATTTTGCACTGCTGGTTATATTCATAATCATTTGATTTATTCTGTTCATTTTACAGATGAAGAAAAACTAAGGCTTTAGAATTTTACTTGAGGATTTGTACTCAAAGTCCTGATTTTCTTTTTCTTTTGTTGCATGGACTTTCAAACAAATAAAATCTCATTTTATAAAAGCTTATCTTAAGATGCATATTATTGCAGAGAAAAAAATTGGAAAGTACAAGAACTATGTTGAAATAATTAACACAGGAACAAATACTCCCTGAAACCAAGGGGCCACGTGATACTGCAAATTTAATTCACTTGGAGCAGACAGAAGATAGCACCAATGAAATCCCTTTTCAATCCTAAACTGATACAATTCTCATCAAGAAATTTGTCTAGTGATAATCTTGATCAAATCCATAGCTATGAGTGGTAAGCTATACTTACCACTCCATATTCTTTCATTTTCATTTTTTTTAAATTTTTAAACATTTGTATTACTACATGTTTGTAGTATATAAAATTTTTACTCCCACAAGCCTAGATACAAAATTACTGCTAACTCAAAACCATGAAAAACAGTTCAATTTTGATTCCTGCAGGCCACATTTCTGTTCGGTTACTGAGTCTGACTCTGTGGTTAGAGTTCTTCCTTCTCTTCCACTTCGCTGATGTGTAAAAGCAGGTCCTGTAGAATTTGGTGTTCTGGGCTGACCTGAGTCGGCCATCAAATGGATCAATTGTGTCACACTGCTTCCTGAGCCCTGGAAGTGAAACTGTATTTTTAAATTTGTTTTCTTGTATATTTAATTGCTAAAGTTATATGGTTTGTATTCTTTCATTAAATTTTTTTCCATCAGCCCTCTTCTTACACGAAAATGTCTCCTCACTAGTCCTTTCCTCAAATATAGAGATATTTTCTCTATGTAGGTTTCATTGGAAATAAAGTAGATTTCACAAGTATTATTAGAGGTTTTGGTGTGACTCACTTTCATACAGATGGTGTACATATCTGAAGGGACTCGAGTCTAGCTAGCAAAGATGCAGCTGATGCTCTGAAAAATTATTCTCTCTTGGTAAAAAGTTAGCTTGCCACTGCCTTCCCCGCTGCATTATTAAACACGAAGGAGTGATTCCCTTAATCCCAACCATCTGCTCTTCCCCTACTAAAAAGTGCAAACATCCCCTGTGTTTACAAATGTTGCTGCTGAAGCTTCACAAATTATAAGAAATGGCTGTGAAATTTCCGTATATACTACAATATCAAAACAAAATCCTAGTCACCATAAATCTGTAAGAAATAAACCAAATTTATATTACACGACAAAACTCAACTATGTTTTAATGTAATGCAATTATATTTAAACTGCAGTCTTGGAATATAAATTATGTTATCATCTCAAGTATAATATTTGCATTTTAAATATACTCCTACTTGTCCAGACTTTCAAAAGTATGTACTGTACAAAATGGATCATCTTCAATTCTTGTTAATTTTCACAGATTTATAGAGCGCACAGTTTCATCGGAATTAAAGGCAAGAAAAAACATTTGACTGTTCACATGAACAACAGACTCAAAATCTCTAAAACTGGAAATCAAGGGTAAATGTCTCATGCCAGAGTGTTGACTTTCGAAAAATGATTTATACCGGAGTACCACTAGGCAAACACCGGTAACACCTCACACCAAAATCCTGCTTTCCTCACAAAAGGTATCACGAGTCAGAATTAGCCTAACTGAAGAGCTACAAAATACAAATCGACCAATTAATTCAACATGAACAATGAAACAAGCTTAAGAAACTTGGGGATTCCAAATAATTTAATTGGATATTCATTAAAAAATATGTATAGTGTTACCTAAAATTTTCCCCCAGTTCTCTTTGTAGTATGAAGATACTTCAATTTTTCAAATTACTTTTTGTGGAAGATCAATTGCTTTAGCTTTCCTCTAGGACACTTTCCTTGTTAGAAGACCAATTTCTATTTCATAAGGTTTATCTCTTTTGTGCTTAGCAAATAATTTCTTATCACCTATGTTCAGGCCCCTTTTCACCCATTTATTTCTCAATGCCTTTTATTTAATTCTTGTCCTTACAAGTTTGTTTTTCACTTTATAACAGCTCTGAAAATATTTATTATTACTTAAAATGGAATTTGTATAATTAACTGTTTTATTGTCACATTACCCTGTAAATAAAATTACGCTTTCTTTGTAAAAGTCTTTTTTTCATGTCTTCATTAAATTCACTTCTACATACCATATGGTGTGTTTGTTTTTCTAGTCCATTTACCTGTCCTAGAGATTTTCTTGCTTTCAGTCTGGAAGTCTAAATTATTTAGGTGATGAGTTCACTGTGGTCAAGCGCAAGACACCATGTGCCTTTCTGCAGCGTCTGCCCTTGTTGTCTTTAGACATCTCTCCTTGGTATTCATGACAAACTATTTTCTGTTCCTTAGCATCGTCTTGGGGGATATGTTAAAAGCTACTGTTCTATGGATGTAACTAACAATACAGATTTCCCTAGATGATTTCTCTGTCCTCTGATTGATTCTATCTATATTTTAAACTTGATCTGGTGAATTCTGTAGAAAACTATCCCTACACTGAACTATCCCTAAATGACCAGTAAGCCGAGACCTCATTTATTTCCATCTAAATAAAATATAAACTCTTTGAGCATGTTCTTAAATGTATTTTAAACTGTCTCTCAATATATGTTTTATGCCCTGTTTCTTTTTGTTTGTATTTAGTCTTAGCAATATGTATATTTCCTCATTCTTTACATAGGCCCGAAATAATAGCCCAGGGGCATTTTTTTCTTAAATCTCATAAGTTTATAGAAACATTCATGATATATTAGTGGGCATAGCTGCCTCCCACAAGTTTATTTCTATTGCTATATTTCATTCACTCCTTCCATTAATATATATTCAATAGATATGTTTGTATGTCTTTCTTATGTTCACATTCATCTTATAAATTCTCAACTTTAAGTAACTTAATTTTTATCTAACTTGGTTGGAACATTTTTTATGGCTATAATTGTTTCTATTTTTATTCTTTTTTTATTCTAAAATACTAGAATTCTGAAATAATTCACAGTTTTTTTTCCTATGAGAAGCAGAGAAAAATTGCATATATATACATTAATATTATATTTTGTCTTTGCTCTTGTCTCTGGATTTCCAATGTGTATATTCCAGTATTACTATTGTATTGATACACCACACTTAGTCAAAGATAAATCTGGTGGGAGATGGGAATATTGGGTACTCGCAGGGCACATAACCTTGCCTCATACACCAAGATAACTGTAAGATTCGGGGGTCAGGGCCAGGAGCATGGTCATGGACTGGTTAAGGATACGTGGCGCTGCAACTCTCAAAACTAGAGCTGACTTCTTGCTGGGCTTTCCACTGCATTCCCGCTACTTTCAAGAGTGAAATGAATTGATTCATTCACTGGGTCTAAGTAATTTGGATTTAAACTCAGGAACTCAGCTCTTATTGCTGGAGAACTAGAAACACATGGGAGTTTGTACGTGAGGATACAGCTCTTACTTCTAGGTAGTAGTCAAACAGAACACAGATGTAGCAACATGAAACGTTCCTCACACTGTGTCACCTCGCCCCCACAAATGTGCCTCCTTTGGGTACTCTCAGCGTTCCTTCTTTCCTCAGAATTTCTCAGGACTATCTGTGATGGCATTCACGCAAAATTGTATAGTTCTGATATAATTTAAAGTTTTGACCTTCCCTGTAGAGTTAATATTTTAATAGGGATAATAGTTTTGGAAATATACGACCTAATAGGATGAATGTTTGCCAAGAGGATTTTTAATGCATCGGCTAGCAATGAGTGGAATGGACAGTTTTGGAAGTTTCCCAAGACTCTGGGAATCCCACCTTGTCTGCAGTCGCCACCCACTCGATGTCTAGTTTTCACAGTCTAATCTAATTGGTTCTCTGCAAAGATATGCTATTTGCACAGGCATTAGTGTCTGCTCTGATGCTGACATTTACCTTTGCTTGGTGGACTCAAAAGGTACCTAAAAATATCACTTTAGCACACTGTAGCTACCGGAAACATAAGTATAAGCTCTCCAATTTGCTGAGTAGTGCCGTGTAAAAAAATAAAATAAAATAAAACAGAGGAACACAGCAGAGCTAAAGATGATACAGAGGTACTTAGATGAAAACAGACAATTTTGCAGCAGATTGCCTAACATATTGGCAGTTCTCAAATCACATCTCAAATCAGATGAAATAAGTTTCAGAAAGTTATTTAGCATGAAGAATACATTATTAAATTCAACATATGAAATGTTAATGCAGATCTGCTGGCTCTTACACTGCTTGCTTACATTCCCCCCTTTTGCAACATTGGTATCATAAACTTAACTGTCACTGTGGGGTGAGCTGCCCCCTCCAATCAACAAGCAGCTATGCTTTGGAGACATTATTTCTGCATCCTTAACCACACACAGGTCACCTTTCAGTTCTACTGAAATTAAAACAGAGTTTAAGCGTGAAAGTTTTCTATGCATCATCAACAGTGGTCAGATCTTTAATCAATGCCTGTACTTTTCTCTTACCTAAATTTGCACTTTTAAAAACAGTATGTTCTGCCAACTATGATATATGCTCTATGCATCATTTAATGTGATACATTATATTTCTGAAAAGAGTCCGTTTTGAGTTTTTACAAATTACTCATTCTGATGATTTTGTTACTGCACTGGGATCTATTCACGTTTTTTATGGTCGTTTTTCTTGTAACCGTTGTGGGTATTTCCCAGCAGATCCCTTTCCTGAGAGTCGGCTAAGTTCACAGAATCAGGAGAGCCATTTCAAAGCAAGAATGAGAAAAATACTATAAGCGCAAGGAGCTGACTATTCAAAATGACTCACCATGAATTCCAGCACTGACACTTCCTTGAATGCGTATTCCGAGGCCGACTGTATCAGTGTAATTTTCCTAAGAACATGAGATTTGAATTCTGTCTCTAAAGCACCTCATTTAGGACAGCAATGAGAAGCTTCCTACCTGGATTTTTTAATCCATGGAGGAACACATGACTTGTAAATACACTCTAATCTTTCTGGAACAAGTAAGTTGTTTCTTGCACACTCAGTTTTTCATGATGGATTAATAATGTGTATCATGAACACCTGTTGGTTTGTTTTTTTGGGGGGGAGTTTGTTTTTTGCATCATGGCGTTGTTTACATCTAATTTCCAATCCTTTCCCAGCAATAAACTATATAATAGCTTCTATTAATCAAATACTTTCTACAAGACACATTTTAGTGTCTTTAACTACAGAATTGTTTTAGTCATGTAAGGTTCCCGGTGAAATAGGCATTATTATGCTGCTTTAAATATCAGAAAACTAAATTTCAGTGAGTTTGGTGGTCGTAAGACTTGCATCATCATTAGAAAACCATTCTTTGTTTTCCATGTGGTGGGCACAGTACCGTTCAGAGAGTCATCCTCGGATTGTCCATAGCCTAAATTTTGTCCAGATCTAATGGAAAATCATTAGACTCACTCAACAGAATGTGGGGGCCGTAGGAGAGCACTCATTTTTACAGTCTATAAAAACATTTATAATGAAATAAGCAGTTAATAAAGATGATACTTAGCATTAGATTTTGAAGGCAACCTTAGACTGGGATATTTGAAGTGTTATTTATTAAAACTATGGCCAAATTAGACTCTATACCAGAAGTCCTTTTAGCTTTATTAATATATGTAGCTTTTAAATAATCATGTAGTCTTTAAATAATCAATCTGTCCATACTGCTATTGATATTGGTACTTCTAAAAATGAAAGTTACTCTTACTATCACAAAAATGGGGATATTTTAGCTGCAATTACTTTTCAAATCATTTTTCCTAATGAAATGTAAATGAAAAATAACAATTTTATTATGCAATATTACATTTATAATTATTTTCACTTCTTATATTCACATTTACATAAAGAGAAATACATACACTTTGTTTTGCCAAGAAAGAAAATCCGCCTACTTTCTTCTGTTGTTTTTCATTTGTTTTGCATTTTTTAGTGTTTTTGCTTTTTTTTTTTTAATGAGGCTTTTGCAATGAATTCCTTAAAGTTTGGTTTATACTAGGTAAATGGAAAGTAATTCACCCTAAGAAAACTGTGAAACTGTTTTGTCTCATCAGGCTTTACTGTGAAATCCCAGCATGAACTAAGGGAATGTGAGATGATCCAGGATGTAGCCGACTGTTGCTATATATTTCAAATGCTTATGAGTCATTATCAGTGGCAGGTGGTTCAAAAACTGGACAAATGTGAACAGCGTGAACATCAACCATACTTTAATTACTGGTGGTCTTTCAGTAAATAAAATCACCCATTAGATTGACCATTTAAGTATAACTGCTTTAGACTTTATTTTAGATCTGATTCATTAAGCAGTATCATATGCAGCATACACATAATAATATTTATGTTCTTACAGTCAAAACTGTACTAAGCACTTTGACACATATATGATCTCATTTGATTTTTACACCAGCCCTGCAGGATAAATGAGGCATTTATTTTTCTCTTATGTTATAAACTCATAAGGCTCATGTGACTTGACCAACATGGTAATTAAGAGCTAGGAAACCAACACTGTCTCCAAACATGTCTCATGATTGTGCTTCTGTATCTTTTTTTCATTTTTTTTTATTTTTGGTTGAGACCTAGTCTCCCTATACAGTCTAGGTTGTCTTTGAACACACTATGCAGCCCAGCCTGACCTCAAACTCATGGTGACCCTCCTGCATCTGCCTCTCGAGTGCTAGGATTACAGATGTGCCTAGCTTTACTACTATATCATTTTTGAAATCAACTGCATTCTAAACACAGATATCCTTACACTATGAATTTTTGGTAAATTTATAAAACCATTACCTTTTGATTTGAATCTTTCCTCAAGTTCATTCTTCAATAAAGGTTATATTTAATTTATAAAAGCTTTAGATTTGCCAGAAGGAGATCTGACAGAAGCAGCATGAGTTTTACAGTTCAGAAATAATGGGCTGAAATCCCAGGTTAGTGGTGTCAAATAGGGAGACTATCTGGGTTGAGACATTCAGATGCTATAAGTGCAGCCAGCTTCTTTCAGAATCCCGAAAAAACTAAAAATAATGTTTTTCTTTCACCAATTCCAATGCATGGTCTAACTTCAAACCTGTTTCCCTCATCTGGTATGTCCCTCTTTCCCTTACTTTTCTTTCTTTCTTTTTTTTTTTTTTTTTTAACAAATTTCTCTTATATGACTATCTAGGACAAAAGGGGAGTACTAAAATTTCATACAAACATCTTCAAGTACAGTAAGGTCATTAAAGTACTTAAGGGCAATTTGTTTAAAAAAGTTAGAAGATCCATTTATTCTCTTTGATGGCAAGCACCAAAACATGTAATTATAAACAAAGAAAATTAAATACTGTAGGTGAGTGTTGAAGTCCCTTTGCATTACTATAAATAAATGGGTGGGATAATATTATTTGCATACTATTTTTATTTAAATTTGAACTTTATATCTTGGCATAAAAAGGAACCCAAGTAGATATCATTAAGGTAGAAAGATTAATTTCTTACAAAATATAGAGAATGTTTCCAGTGGAATATTATCAGTATTCTACAGACTGCTTTCCTGACACCTGAGTTTTTCTTATTTTTATTTAAAACATGAGGTCTGTAAATCTAAATCAGTAAATATTGTGACTGAAATACACACACATCATGTGTTTTTGTGTATGTATAAAAGTTAAATCATTAAGCTAAATATACTCTAAACAAAATACCCACATAAATATAAAATTAAATACTAGTTTTGGATAATTTAAATTATATGTCAAGTTATATTATGAATACAGGAATGAAAAGTATTTGTGTGAAGTTACAGATCTTCACAAAAAGAGCCTAAATAATCCACATAAAAATATATATTTATAATATGAATAATACTGGTTTTATTGTAAATATTTTATATAATATTTTCAAATTTAATTATTTTTCAAATGTCACAAAATGTAATAGTTTTGATTCCAATCAGCTTATCTTCTTAATACTTTTTCCTAACAAAAATATCACTCATATTTTGATTTAAAATCATTGATTTCAAGTGATTTTTCACATACTGGAATAACTTGAAATTGTATCACTCATAAATGTATTATTCTTTTCAAGAGTTTATATGTTCTTTAAAATTTTATTTTGTCTCATTTACTCTCACATTTAATAATTATCTCTTAAAAATAATTATGTTCTGCTATAATCCTAAGATTATAAGACTTAAAAGATTTGCCTTTAAAAATCGAATTTCAGTAAAGCAGAATAATTCTGAAATATGACCATTTGCATTATTCCTACTGTGTCCCGAAAGATTTTCATATTGACATTATTATTTTTATAATGATAATACTTAAATTGTAAAAGAATTTTTTCAACTCTTTCCTTTTTTTTTTTTTTTTTTTTGAGATCATTTACTATTGCTTTAGTAGGAAAGTCATTTCCATAAAAGAAGTCATGAAAAGTACAATTCAAAACAACAGACTGAGTATAGTTAAATTACCCTTGGTCAGACGACATTCTGTGATTATATTCTAACCTCCATGAAAATCTAACAACAGATCCAACTCTATTTTTAAAGCTTATCTATACAAACTGACTCAATGCATAAATGAACACTTTTAAGTCATCAGAGCTCCACATCTACACAACTAGCTATAAACATCTCAGACATTTTAGAGCTCTTACATTAGCACCTTTTGCTGTGTTGGAGAAATACAGGATACAGAGACTACTTGTCCTCCACAGCTCAAGAATCTTTTTTAACCTTATTCTTAACATACATTAGCACAGCAACACAACTTGCCTACATATATCTATGTACCAGGTACCATCTTAAACACTTAAGTAACATATCATTTTTAGTGGCAAACACTTTAAGATATTCTTATTTTACCCTTACATTACAGGTGAGGAAGCAAATGTTCTGAGAAGGTAAGAAAATGTCTTGTTAATATTCACCAGTAAGGATGTAATAAAATAAGGATTCCACTAAACTATAATTTGCTAACTCCTCAGAATTTGTCCAAATATTTCCCAAGATTAATTGCCAATAATTGTGCTTTAAGTAATTTTATGGTCTGAATTGTGTTCCCCTCAAATTTCTATTGAAAGTTGAGTCTCGATTTCTAATGCCACAGTATTTGGAGATAAGGTCTTTGAGAGACAAATTCTGCTGACCTTCAAGGTGGGATGAGTACTTTAATGAAAGCCAGAATATTTACTGGCTAACTTTGCCATATGAGAGTATAGCTAGGAGGCAGCTGCCTGCAAAGCAGGAAGAGAACCCTTCCCAAAGTCACTATCCTGGTACCCTGTTCTTTGTCAACCTACAGAATTGGGAGAAAATACAATGCAATCGTTTAAGCCACCCTGTCTATAGTATTTATTTAGTCACTTGATCTATGTCAGTGCTCATACATAGTTTTGTAATAAACCATTTTAAAAATCCTTTGTCTAGAAGCAGACCAATTAATCAGTTATCTCGTGCATGAACAAATTTTCAGTTAATTTGTTTGATTCACCTAATTTGATTTTGGCTCATTCTTATTTTTCATACTTCATTCTACATTATTGGTTTTTGTTTATTTCACTTACAAAATATTACTGAGCGATACTCTAACAAAAGCTTCAAATTAGAGATCATGGTTGAAAATTTATCACAACGACGCTACATACCTAAAACCTTCAGTTTACCAGCTGTGAAACCCTCAGAATACCTGAGAGCAATGTCATTAGAATCTACTCTGTGTGGAATTTGCCAAAGTAATTATAAAGTCACTGGGAGATACAGACAGGATAGTCTAGCTTTCTTTGTATAAGAAAATTTATTCAGTTGGAAGGATTATTGAGCAAGCTCTCAGGTGTCACAGTGTTCAATTCCAATCCTCTCTTAAATTAAAGGTAGTTTAACAGAGAGTTGTTTGTCATAGTGTTGTGAATGCAAAAAGAAAACAAAATTACACTTTGTAAAAATGACTAGATATCTTGAAACATGCTTTCTTCCTCAAAGAGCCTTTCATTTTTCTGCTTCAGAAATTCTAAGTTATCTTCAATGACCTTTTTCTTGAAGGCATCCTGGACTTTTCAGGAAGGACTTGTTCTGATTCTTAAATGTCTTTGTTTAGCACTAAGACAACAGAGAATACTTACTTGTATTCAAACATCTACTTTGGATACTAACTTGTTTACTAAAGGGGATGTTACAAATATTTATACTTAGGCCCAGTAGTGTTCAATATTAATGTCTTTAACAAAAGAATATTGAAAAATTTTAAAAGAGTATTTGAATGTAAATATAAATTACTATGAAAATACATTTATGTGCATCATAAATTCATGTGATAAAAACCCATAAAAATAGATGTGTTTCTGAAAATAATGTGAAAAGAAATCACTTAAAAATTTATCAAAACATTCTACATAATTATAATTTATATTCAATAGTCTCAACTACTAAAAGAAATTAGAGTCATGCTGGGTTAAAAATCTTCAATCTTCTACTATTTAAGATGTGAATGGATAGAATTTTGATATTTGAATACTAGAATGAATTGACATACAGTATAACAATAAAAATGGTGTACTCTAAATAATTAGCATTAGCCAAATACTGTTCTAAAGTGTTTCACCTATACTAACTTACTTAATTCTTAACACTGAAATATGATACAGAAAAAAGACTATTATGCATACATAATATGTTGTAGAATACTATAATAGAAAATGTACATAGCATTTTACAAGATTTTTGTGATTGGATTCTTTCTACATTAACAAAAAGTATAAACTCGTTAATGAAATATTATGAAAAATCACTTGACAAATTCCCATCTATCAAAAGTCTTTCATTTGCTACGAGGAAAGATAGCAAAAATAGGTCAATATTTAGGTCAATTATACCAAGACCCTCTCTGGAATAAATCATATCTATATTTGAAAAAGGAAATTTGATTAGTAATTTATGCAATGCTAATTAGTTTCTAGCCACAAGCCACCTTTTACCACCCACAACACCCTTTCATTCCAATACCTTTGGGTGAGTTCCAATCTTATTCTGAAAGTTGTTTAACCTGAAATGTCTTTAGGGGATAATTTTCTAACCACCTTTCAAACTACCACCCACAGCTTCCCACAAACCAAGATGCATCAAAAGGTTGTTTCTTCTTTCCTCGAATAGAACAATGGAAATACTGAATGTAGATAACATAGGGCAATTAAATATATTATGCAATTATTCCCCTCCGTATAAAGTAAGATACACAGAATATAAATTTTAGGTGGTTATCATGATAGTAGACAGCTTGAATGATTACATAAGTCAATAATGCAACAAAAATGTTCCAAATTTTAATGATACAAATGATCTTCCAAGATACGAATGACATTAATTTCAAACAACTGGTATAAGTTGAATAGTTGGTTGAGCTGATTCTTTGTCATCCTCCAAAGTTTGATCTCAAATCAACTGGTTCCTATTAAATTGAGCAGAAATATTTTTTTCATTTGAGGTCTTTGTAAACCAATTGGTGTGTCTGACGACTTCCTCTAAATTTAAAATAAAAACACACATGTGCATGCACTATATATGTATATGTATACTAACATGCACACATATATATAGATATATGTATGCATATATAAATATTTTACATGTACTCATATGTTACAAGCATACAGTATTGAATCCATTTTACTTTATACAAAGCCATCCTTTCTTGTAAATATGTCTCATAAGGAAACATTTATTTATATTATCTGTTTAATTTAGTAACTTTGAATAACTTAGTTTTACTATTGGATTCAGAAATTAAATTTTCAATTACGCAGAATGAATCCAAAGCTATCCTATTACATGTTAGCCAACTTGACCCTTATCGATGAGCAATGAGGAGCTGTGGACTGACGGGACTAAATTTACCTTTTAGACAGTCAGTGTAGTGCATGGAGGATGAAATCACAGGTCACCGGGACCAGCACAGAGGCCATTATCAGTATGCACGGGGAAGACAAACAGGATATTAGTAAGACAGCAACATGAATCAAATGAGCTTCACAAAAAATGAAGAGAAAAGAGGGAGAGTCCTAAAGTCAGTGGAGGCCTGCATGATGTTCAAAAGGCTGGACAAGAAAAAGAACAACATGAGGAAGAGGGAAAATTTGAGAGGACTGTGTTGAAATTATAAACTAAGTTCAAATATATTTGTAAAAATCTGCTTACAAATATATCTTGCAAGCCAATTTTTTTTTCAGTATCACCCACTGGATACTAAGGTACTTTGAAATTTTTTTTAACTTCTCTCTTTAAGAAGAAAATAAAACACAACTTTAAAAATTAGCTTAAAACTTTTACTATTGATTTCAACAACCCAGATCGTGGTCTAGTGCTTATAAAACTGTGGTTCTTTTTTTTTTTTTTTGGTGCTGGGGATCAAATTCAGGACCTTCTGCTTGTAAGGCAAGCTAAATCCCCAGCCCAAAACTGTGGTTCGTAATTTGAAACATTTCACACTTGGTTAAATTTTAAGAGTTTTAAAACCCTGTAAATTCAAAATATAAATAAATATAATGGAAATGTGTGAATCCCTCAACAATATCAGATCCCTCAGTAATCACAGATGGGTAGAAAGCTGGTATCAACAGCAACAAAAATTATAAACTAATCATCACTAATGTTAAATAAAGATGGCATAGAACAGATTATTTAATGTGACTTAATTGAAATTTAAATTCATAGTATGCAAAAGAGTGAGAATATACCAGTGTTTCCTCCCTTACCAGTGTGAACAAGTAATATCAGGTTGCACAATGACATTTCATTGCACAGGATCCTGACGCTATTTAATGAAGAACAGTTAGACAAAGGGATGCTGACGAACAAATTATGGTTTCAAGTGCTTTGACTGCCTATAAATTTAATTTCTAGAAGTACAGTTAAACAAAAGAATTACAGAGTCTTGATCTACTTAAAATATTACCAAAATATATGGCCTTTGCCCTGTTTTTAACCTCATTTATCTCTCATTGCAAAATCTCTATCATAGCAGTACAAAAAATGCATTTTAAAGGAAAACTGAAGGCCTACTCTCATAATTACATTATAAACCATTTATTTATTGCTGTTGTGCAAGGTCAGGGATGAGCCGCATGTCCTCTAATTTATCATATAGAAGTAACTCTAGCACTGTTGTTTTTGTTTTGAAACTGCTATGTACATATGACCGTCCAGACTTCCTACTTATTAGCACATGAAACTGTAAAGGTCTAAAGATAAAAATCAGGAGAGATTAACAGAAGAGATGGTTGTAAATCCTGCAATGTTAAAGGAAGATTTTTTTAGAGGAACAGAAGACCACACTAGAAGAGTAAACAGAGTATGTATTTTCTAAATCGTTTTCTAAACATTTCTAAATAGAAACATCCTCTATGTATTTGATTTTATACAGAATTTTGTACGAAAAAAAAGTTTCAGCACACTTGTAATGTATTTTAATAAAACAAAACAATAGATCTCAAAGAATAGTGCTAAATTTAAGTCATTTAAAATATGTTTTTACAACTAAAAAGTTAAAATAAAAATTCTTGTCATCTAACTAAAGCTAACAAAACCTCAAATTGTAAGTAGTGAATCCATAACGTAATTTCAATCCAGGACATAAATTAGAAAACCCATTGCAAGTCAGCAAAAATAGAGAAACAATTGATGAAACACTCAGATTTCATTATCAATGTAGCAAATACACCAGAGACAAATGTTCTCCCTAGTGTTACCTGAAAAAAAACTGTGTCACAGTAACAATTTTGGTCAAATAAGAGTAAGATTTTACCCAAGTAATATTCCATTTGTTGCTATTTCTTCTTGATGGCTCTTGGTGAACACAAAAGTTCTGTTATTTAAAAAAGAAAAAAAAAAGTTCTGTTCTAAATGGGAATATTTTTCACATGAACAGAGTAGAAGAGAGGGTGTTGTAGTCTAGTTAAATAGTTGTCTGAAAGCCAGAGTTAATTGTTGTCAAAGCTGAATGAGTCCTTTAAATCAGTTTTCTGAAACATTTGTTTTGGGAAGAAAAAAAAAAAAACAATTTTGGAAGAAAATGTGAGAATTGAAATAGGACTGCCAACACTTCAATTTGAAATGTTAGAACAGTAAACAAACAAACAAAGACACAATGTTCTGTCACTATAATTTCATTTTTTAAAAACTGAGACTTCCAACAGAGAAATCTGGCTACAACATAAGCGTCCGTGTGTGTGTGTGTGTGTGTGTGTGTGTGTGTGTATGAAGGAAGATGAATATGGACATGGAGTATTAATGTTTTTAAGGTGAGTTTGAGGAAGTACTGCTTTAAATATGCTTTTAAAAAAGAAAACGGTAGATTTTGTGATACAACCTGTATAGCAGCAATATATATGTGATGTATCTAGAAATTGCCCATATTCTTCATTCTAAAGGGAGATTTCATTTGTGACTTGGATCCGAACACTTTCTCGGCTTTGAGGACTGTATGCCTGCAGTTCAAAGATACTGCCACTAGATGGCAGCCCTATATACAACGTCAAGTAAATCATTCTAAAACTAAGATGATTTTCTCTAAGAAAATCGCTTTTTTTAAAAAAAGAAATTAAAAAGTACACTTAATGCCTACATAAACAATTTTTATAATATATTAATCATGTTTGATATACAGTCGACTGAGATTTATACTAAGAGGTTTATGTGATTCGTTATCTACATAATAATGCCAGTTGAGTTTTTGGCTAGACACTTTCCATAAATTGAATTAAAACTTACAAAACCCTGTAAGAGACTGTTATCTCTATTATGTCAATGAGGTAGCCAAGGTTCAGACAGGTAGAAATGTTTAAAGTTGTTTATATTTTGACTTCTATCTACATTCAGTCCTAAATTCATACTCTGCTGAGTAAATTGCAGTGAACTGAAAATTCTCATCTTATATATTTTGTGTTTGCTATTTGAAAACTCTATTTGTAATACACTCCGATCACAAGTTGCCTTCCTTTCTCTTCCCCAGTAGTTTATACTATCATAGATATGTTAACCCACTCTCATTTTCTCTGAATTCTGCATACATTTCATTAAGCATGTTTGATAGTGTTCTCTTATGACATCATTTTCATAGTAATATTATCAAGTGGTCAATTGCAGGGATGCCATATAATTTATCTAGACCATGTTAAAAGATATGTCACTCTGTCTTCCTTATCTGTTGTTGTACTTGGACCTAGAATGTCCCCACGGAGCCTCAGGCACTCAGAGGTGTGGCTTCGGGAAGGTGCTTGGATCTCAGAGGCACTATGGCTGACTTGCTGGTGGCAGGTGGGGATTGGTTAGAAGCCGGTCCCTGGGGGCATGACCCCATCTCCCTTGCTGGGCCCTCCTTCCTTACTCAGTTTGCTGACAACTACAGTGTGAACAGCTTTTCCTCCACTATGGTCCTCCGCTGTGCTGTTCCTGCCCTGGAGCCAGCTCACCATGGACTGCAACCATAAGCCAGAATAAACCTCTCCTTTACTTTGTGGTTGGACATGAGAATTGTCTAAGCTACATTGCATGAAAAATGTCTATAGCAATTATAAATCAACATCTAGAGTACCATCATTAAAGAATATGTGTTTGGCAAGTTAGTCACTTGGTAGAAAGATTTTAACCAAAAATAAGTTAAAAATAACCAAAAATAAATTAAGTTAAAAATGCAACACATTATTACGTGTACGATGGCAGCTACAAGAGTATTTTCACTTAAGAAATTAGCTCTATCTAGACATCCATACTTGTGTCTTCTTCACCATCTCCATTTCATTCACAGATTGGCACTGGAATAAGGTCTACTAACTAATAAGGACAGAAATTTCCTTGCAGAAAACAATGTTATAGAGAAGAGAGTGACTCGCACTCTCCTAGCATCTATTTCATCTTGGAGGGTCTCTAAGACAAAGTGTAGGATGGGTTTTTGTTTGGAAAAAGGAAAGTACATCAGACCCCTCCTCCTGTGAGCAGAGAGTGTGCAAAGTGCAATAATTGACAACTTAATCAGAACTCTGAAAAGGAGACGAGATTCTAAGAACGTGTTTTCTGTCAGACATTTTATCAAACTGGAGTCTTTGTTTGACCAGGGGACATTTAAACATTTCTATGCTTCTAAAGAAGCTAAAACAACTATGTCTCTGAAGTTGAGTAATGCGATGAAAAGTTGAACAGATCGTGAGTCAGTACTTGATTCAGCCAGGGAACACTTCTCTGCAGATGATCCTGCCCTAGAGACATAGCAGAAAGGCAGCCTTGCAATGATGTATCATTTTGCAGAATTAGAAGAATGTAATGGGCTGACAGTAAGCAGACCTAAAATGAAGAGAATGTACCAAGTTGCTACAGGCAGTTTACTTGCAGACTAAAATTCTCATTAGCAACACAAAGCTAGAAGCCAAATTTTTGCTACCTTAGCAGCACCCAAGCCAAGGACGCACTAATTAGCTGTGGAGATGAACTGAGTTGCTGAAGAAAACCCATCGTTTGTTTATGATTAGGCCTTGAGTGACAGCAGAGAGCATCAAGATCCAAATTCCAGTCATTGGTGATGAGCAGCAAGAAGGTGTCTAGACCAAGGACCAGAAATGTGTCCATTTGAAAGTTAACTCTTCTGCTGAAAAAAAAAAAAAAAAAAAAAAACAAAAAAACTTTGATCCCCACATAACAGAGGAAACTAGGTAAAGTGATGAAGTACAAGGATGACTTGGAAGATACAGTCAGCTAGTATCTTATGGATACTATAAAGAAGGCATAATCTAAAATAAGCCATCAGGATCTTAGGCAGGGGTTTAACAAGAACAAGATGAATTTTAAACAGGCACAAGTTTCTTGTGTGTATTACTACAACAGACTTAATTGGTCTCAGTGTTGTGGTGGGAATAGGGGAGACAGAGCCCTGTGGGTAGATATGTAATGATGATTAGTAAATTGAAATTATAGACAGTAACAGTGACAGAAATTTTGAAAAGGATAAAGCCAGGAACAAGATCAGATCAAAATTTCAGCAATGTCAGCAGGTCATCTGAATGCCATAGTTTCATCTGCCATATCTTAGAACTGTACCTTAATCTAAACACTTTGTTTTGTTGAGAATGATATCTATGAGACAAATTACCATTCCCAGGTAACCTATTTATAAAAGATCACACCCGGATTAGGTATCAAGAGATTTCTATGCAATATCTTTCACAATATCTTAATGGTTCCAGGTAGTAGAAATACAGCCACTAAAAGCACACATTTTTACATATTACATTGTGATTGATACTTGGATGTTGAAAGGATATACTTTTTTGTCCAAAACAGTAAGTTTCCTATTTCTCACAATGAGATATTTTCTGTTGAAGTATTTCATGGACTAAGATGATTTCATTTTATATATACTCATCATGTCCATGAATCTAAAGGTATGCATGTTTGTATTCATAATTTTGAATATTTATTAATTCACATTTTATATAATGTTTTGTAACATTAAAATTCACAAAATTTTTTTAAGTAGAGCTCTAGTAAATTCATTTATTATTAGTTGTATGACTAAAATATTTGTGACATTGGTCACCTTTGTATTTCATATTATAACTGAACTTCTGTCTTGAGATTGTGTGTGTCTCAGAACCATAAATTCAGTAAGGGAGATGACTGTGATATGACTCTAAAACTACCTGGGAAGTAGGTCTCCCATATGAAACACTTGTTGACTTGCTGCTCAATGCCAGATGAATGCTTAATGTGTTATAATCTATCAATGACTAGGGATATCCACTACAATCTAAGCATCTTTGGGAGAAAAATTTATTTACTTGAACTCTCAACAATGCATGAAAATTATTTTAGTATAGAATGAAGCATAAGTGGTTGGGATTTAGTTGGGTGGTAGAGCGTTTGCTTAGCAAGGGCAGGGCCCTGAGTTCAATCCCCAGCACTCCCCACTCCCCCTCAAAAATAGAACGAGGCATAACAATTCAACATTTCATAGCTAGTCTCCATAGATATCAAACATAAAACTATGTATATGCAATCATGACTAACAAGAAAGATTTCCCTGAATTTGATCCCCAGCACAAAAAAAAAAAAAAAAAAAAAAAAAAAAAAAAAAAAAAAAAAAAAAAAAAAAAAAAAAAAAAAAAAAAAAAAAAAAAAAAAAAAAAAAGAGTAGCCTAAAAAATTTCAGCAGAAAAAATAAACAATTTGGAGAATTATATCTCAAGGTTTCTAAATCTAAGGCTATAATTCTTTTTCACTAAGATTTATAATTCAACTGAGGAAAAACATTTTGAGGAAGAGAATTACACAAAATGAGAATACTTGACATAAATTATTAACACCTTGATAATACACTCATATAGATAATTTATTGACTTTATGTTCTTACTTCACTGGCTTATGGATAAAATTATAAGAAATTTATGTCAAATAAAGGTCTTTGTATGGAAGCATTACTTCAGAATGATATAAATAGAAGTAAAAAAAATGACAAATTCAGAGAGCAACAGAAGGATTACAATAAATGAGAACTCAAGAAAGCAGAGTTAGCAATTCCATTGATGAGCCCAACTTCCCTCTGAGTTTTGCATAATTAATAAGGATAAGAACAATAATAATTATGCTACTAACATTTAGGTTTTTATTATATTGAAATGAAAAGTCCTCAGGTAATTCTTTAAAAATTTCAACTTGACTTTCCCTTTTCAAAGCAGCAACTCTTACTTTTCAAAAGCACTACACACCTGATTAAATTCACACACAATCTTCCCTAATACTTTCACTGGAAGATAGTGTACAAGATAAATTATCAAGCAATTGTTTACTCTCCCCAAACAAGTTTTATTGATTTTCAGATTTGTGGGAACAGATTCTATCTGTAATGGAAGAAGCTGGGATTCTGCATTTTTCCCTTAGATAATAACACAACCATCTCTAATAATGTAGGGTATGTTCAATCACTGTGTTATGTTATGTATTTTTCAATACTCTAATTTAAATCTCAAAATCAGTTTTTAAAAAATGCTACCTATATTCATGCAAACAAAAATACTATCTACCCGAAAAGAAATTCACATTAAAGAATGAAAAGTTTTAATGCTACACTATAAATATAAATTGCACTGTGTCTAGAAGCCAGAAACAAAGCAATATATTTTGCATCTGAGAAACCTATTAGTTTATCTTCTTAAAAAGTAATTTTATTCTTTTAGATTTTTTTATATTTGTTCTACTTCTTAATTTCATAAACATTTGGGTTTGGAGATAGTTAACTGCAGTATCAATTTGAGTAAGAAACATTCAGCTTAGCACAGTTCTGGGTGTGCCTGAAGATGGATTTACTGAAGATGGAAGGCCCACCCTGTGTATGGTGGCACCAACCGATAGGCTTCCAGCTGGATCGAATAAAAGGGAAAGAAGAAGAAGTCTCACTTCTGCTTCTTCAGATGAACTTCAGTCTTTGCCATCACCTGTGGATGGCCACCTCCAGGATTCTAGGCCACACTCTCTGTCCTTACAGCACAGACTCCAGCCTTCCGAGGAAGACCCTGTGCTTTCCAGTACAGACATCAATGGGACTCCACAGTGAGCTCCAGGTCTTCCACCTTGGACTGTATCATTCAGCTCTCCAGGGTGCAGCCGGCCCTTCTACATTCTTCCACACCTGACTCTGCAGGCAGCCATTGGAAGCCTAATGTATCCGTATGTAAGTCCCATATATTATATTAAATCTGTAACTATAATGAACTCAAACTGATACTGGTTTCCTAGACTGTAATTGTCCCTTGGTATCTATATGGGATTGGTTCCAGAATCCCATTTGGATCACCAAATATGCATACACTCAAGAACATTAAAATGATGCCATATTTGCTTCTAACAAAGGCACATCTTCCCATATATTTTAAATCATCTTTGCATTATTTAGAATATTTAATACAACATAAATATTATGTAACTAGTTGCTATGCTATCAATTAGGAAATAATAACAAGGAGATAGATCTGTACATGTTAGGCACAGATACAACTTTTAAAAATATGTTTGATCTTTGGTTATTTGAACCCATGGATGCAGAACCACATAAATGGAGAGCTGACTGCATTTCCTGTATACTCTGGGTGCTCTCTCTCATAGCCCCTCCATTTTCACATGCAACTCCTAGAGCATAATGATTTAGGTTTTTGTTGGGACTATTCAACACCCCCCCTCCAAGTGAAGAAAATTTGATAGGGCAGATATTTGTGAGCTAGATAGTAGACAAACAGAGTGCTAAATAAATACAATGTCTGAAATATGTATCAGGAGTTGTTTTTATTTTTCAATGACTATCCTGAATTTCCAGATTGATCTGTCAAGTCTTCAAACTGCACTCTTAAAAGCAAGCAATCTCAAAGGCTGATCAGTAAGTATTTGCACTATGTAGTTGTGCTCTGAATAACAGATACGTGTTTATGTGTCTGTGTCTACGTTACATAAAATGAACTGTTTCCATGTAATAGGAGTACTCTACAACTGAAGATAACAGGATGTGGCCTTTGAATTTGAGTCAGTAAACTAGTCCTACTCTGCCAATCTAGAGTTGTCTAAAATACTGAATTATGCTTGCAAAAGCATATAAGAAACACTTCAAAATTTCTTCCAAACCTTGCTCCTGCTTGCTAACCTAAATAAGCTCAGATAAGAGCTTTCTAAACTAAGTAAATTAAATATATCTCTAAGTAACATTACTAAAATTTCCCCATTTTCTTCTATATTTGATTTTCATACAATTGGAAAGGCCCTTCTAAAACACCTACTAACCAAATCATCCTCTATTCAAAACCTGGGGTAGCACAACATAACTATGACTGATATACAGAATAACAATAGCAATGACAGCACCAAATGCCAGTAAAGATACAGAAGCTGAATCACTCATTTATTGCTTGCAGGAATCTAGGATGGTACCATCACTTCGCAAAACTGTGCAAGCATCTTATAAAACAAAATGTGTGAGTACAGTACAATTGGGTAATTGCACCATTAAACATTTATTCTGGAGGAATAAAAACATACTTGCATAAAAACTTACACAGAAATGGTTTTAGCAACTTTTGCTATAATAATCCAAAGCTGGCAACAATGTAGATATTCTTCAATGGCTGAATGATTAAACATACTGAGGTATAGTGTTACCACAGAATACTAGTTAGCAATTAAAAAAAAAAAAAGTAACAACTTCTCCTATTGATTCATGCTATAACTTGAATGGATATCAGGAGGAATTTAGCTGAATGGAGAAAAAGATACATATATATATATATATATATATATATATATATATATATATATATATATACAGGGATCATTAATGTTTGGGTAAAATTTTCTGCGCCTTGACTGGGCCAATATAAATATCTAGGTTTTGATATTGAACCATAATTTTATAAGAAGTTACCATGGGGCAGAATTGGACAAAGAATATGTGGTAGCTCTAAATTATTTTAAAACTGCATGCCTTAAGTTTCATTAAAACTATAATTGTTGTATCTCAAATTTAAAAGTTTGATTCAAACAAAAAATTAGGAAGATTTCATAGTGCCAACCAATACTACAAACTCTTCAAAATTATACATAAGGACATTCAGAGATTGTCTTCGGCTAGTTTCTCCTTCCCATTTTACTTGCTCTGCCTTCTTTTCCTTTCTCGAACCTGTGTGGATGCTTTGGATGTGGTGGGCTGTATACAGTTTCTTTTTGGCATTACTTAGACACCACTGAGCAGAGTGAATAGTGATTGGTCGTGTTTTTGTTTCTTCATTAGCAGTGAACTCTAAGGACACATGCTCAGCTCTCTTTTCCTTCGAAACATTGCATACTCACACATGCGCATGCACACACACACAGGCACACACGCGCATGCACACACACACACACACACACACACACACACACACACACACACCCCTAAGATCTGTGCGAAGACAAGAGAGGTGAAGAAAAATTTAAATGTGAAATAATTCTAAATTTTCAAAAATTGCTATTTAATTTTCCTTAATACTCTACTGATATTTTTCCAGTACATAATCTCATGGGATTTTCAAATGATAGGAATATTTTATTATCCCTGCCTTAGAGCTGAGGAGAGATTTACATAGAAATAAAATCTTCTCAAGTTTACACGTCTAGTAACTCATTACTTTAAAAATGCATTTTTTCTGTCATTAGGTATAGAGGTCTGATTCACACAGAGAAATAAAGATTTTTAAAATCTAGACATACATTTAGGGTGGAAAAGTTGGCATACATCAAACGTAATGAGTTTCCTTAAAAATAAACAGTTTTGTACTTTGAATTGTTAGATTTATTTAATTAATGATTGCCATAATTTTTGCCTTAGAAGTACCTTGAAGATGTTCCCTTCCTTCAGCAGACACTATCAGCAAATGTCACATTGTAGTTTTCTTTCTATGTAAACAGAAGTCTCAGGAGACAAAGATGAAACTTGTTACATGAACGATTACGCACTCTAAATGTCAGTCTCTTAAAATACTCTAGACCCTTCTTTAGATAGTTAATGCAAATAGCCTAAAATGTGCTTCAAATTATATTTCAAAGTATTTTTTCTTCCTAGATGAACAAGTTGGCAGATACATACACAAGTTATGAAGCCAAACAACTCTATGAGCAGTTATAAACAGTGTTATTCAATGAGCATAAACAGAAGAACTCCATGAGGTATGAACAAATTGGCATGATACCATCTGCAATTAAGAACGCCGTAACACAGCTAATTGTTTTTGTTCATAATGGCTAGTGAGTCCTTGTCCAGCTCTTAAAGTTGCCAGATGTATCGCTAATCTGCATACATTATATATAGGTATATATGAAGCTTTGAGCTATACACCTTGTGTCTCTGCAGAATGTTTAATTTTTTTCTCCATCTAACATCTTGGCACTTTTAAGTGGATTACTCGTTCAACATACAGTTCACAAATCCCAACACACACTTAGAGAAAATAGTTATTCCTTAGGCAAGTTATTTCTCAAAATCCTCAAATAGTTTTTATTTTTAAGTCAAGAACTGGTAGGTGAATATACCTCTTATATATCTTGTCCCTTGTTTCTAATATTTATAACAGTTAAGCACTTAATTCAAGATATGTTTAAGGGGCTGGCGAATTAGCTCAAGTGGTGGAGTGCTTGCCTAGCAAGTACAAGGCCCTAAGTTTGATCCTCAGCACAAAAAAAAAAAAAAAAAAAAGATGGAGGAGGAGGATGAGGAGGAGGAGGAGGAGGATGAGGAGGAGGAGGAGGAGAAGAGCAAGAAGGTATGTTTAAGAAATATGTCAGTATATGTTCTTAGTCTAGAGAATAATAGACAAGTATGTTAAAATTATTTCTAGGGCTGGGAATGTAGTTTAATGGTGCAGCACTACCTTTCATGCACAAGGCCCTGGGTTTGACTCTTAGCATGGGAAAATATCATTCTCTCTCTCTCTCTCTCTCTCTCTCTCTCTATATATATATATATATATATATGTGTGTGTGTGTGTGTGTGTGTGTGTGTGTGTGTGTGTGTATGTGTGTGTGTATATATATACATATATATGTCCAAAGAAATATATATGTATACATATTTCTTTGGACATATACTACCTCTAAGGTTTCTGCCCTATAGTCATAATCATTAAAATCCACCTGCTTTCACAAAGAATGCATTGCTGAATGATATAAATGAAATTAATGCCGAGAATGTATATAGTTAAAATGGCATCTTATATTATCACATATGTTTTGCCCTGATTTTAAAAATGTGAAGGTGTGGATAGAGAATTCGTTACACCTTCTAAATTATTTACATGCAAAATTCAACTAATATCTTAGGTTTTTAGAACCACGGCCAGCGGTGTCAATAGGAGCAAAAGACAGTCACTCCTGAAATTACTTACATGCTTATTTGAAAGGCACAACAATTAAAATTTTTAAACATTGCTAATGAAATTCAGAGGAAGGCATTGCTAAAATATTTTGGGGTCAAACTGAAGACTTGAATGAATAAAAAGGAGCTACTGCTAATTTAAGTCCAGGTTCTCTGATCGCATAAAACATACTTTTAGCAATGAGAGCTATTCCCTGTTTTGAAATTCCCTGGCTTCTTTGACGCCACTGCCATACTATTGGTTATTTATGTAAAATATTTTAGCCACTTAGTTCATTTCAGTTGCTAGCCACCACGGTGCAGATCTGAACCATCCTACGCATTTCTGTTTTAGGTACAGTGTTTTAATTGCTGTTCCTGTCTTTGGTGGCTGCAGAAGCAAACAAAGAGGTTGACTCAAAGCCTTGAAATTTTACTACCGTTTTGAAGTTCCCAAGAAAATGAGCCAAGTCATTAGTCTTTTCTAGCAAGTAGCTGGGCATTTATTCAAGGGGCATGTTGGACTACACAAATGCACCAAGAGAATTGGAAGTAGTCCTTTTTCTATAACAGAGACTAATTATTTACTTTCCTGCTCTGTTTGAACTTTTAAATTGAAACAGAACTAGTGGTTTTCCTATTACCTAAATATCTAATAAATAGCAATTCAAGTAAAGCTTATCATACACTCTTACCATTGAACAAAATAACCTTATTACAATTTTATTGCTGTTTTACTTGACTGACTGAAATCTGTGGTGGTTTGCTTTGAAGTATGTACATCTCTTGACTTGGTTATAATTATAAGCAACTTTCAAAGACAGGGCACAATTTAAAAATATTATGTGACAATAAATATCTGAAGGATGCATCTTTTCACATCTGAGATGTGAAAATCAAGTGTTTCTTTTCTGTTTTGTTTTGTTTTGTTTCTTGTAATTGAGTGACAGCAAATCTGAAAGTTTGAATGACTTTTTATGAGATAACATCCTTCTCTTAACTCCAACAGAATTTTATGGTTTCAATAATTTATTAAGTACATTTGCTAGGTGACTTATCCATTTGGGTACAGTTGTGTTGCCCAAGAATTTTCTAATAAAGGTAATCTCACATGACATCATAGCACTAGTTTCAATCTATTTATTTATTTTTTGGGTTTTTTTTTTAATTTTATTTTATTTTAATGGTACATTTTAGAAGTACATAGTGATAACTTTCATCATAAGGGATTTGTACCTGTACAAGACATATCTTGTTGTTTCTTTTTTCCCATTCCCCTCCCCTCACCCCCTCCTCCTTCTCTGTTTACAAAAGCTTTGTTTCCATTTTTTCCTTCCAAAAGTTAGAGCATGGTATCATGATCACATTTCAAGAAAACTGATTAATAAACATCAGTACATTATTGGATTTCTTGCATAGTAACTTTCCAGGAAAAATATTATTAAATTAAAAATTAGATTTTTTTGTTTGTTTGTTCTGTTTTTTGTTTTGTTTTGGTGCTAGGGATCGAGCTTGTTAGGCAAGCACTCTTAAGTCTCCAGCCCACAAATTAGATATTTTTGTATAGCAAATAACTTAGCCATGAAGGATGTAATGGAAACAAATCTCTAGGTAAGTAGATCTAGGCAAAAGTTATATAGTTTGACAAGAGCAAAGAAAAGCACAAATTGTTTTGGCTGTCATATACATTTGCCCCATCCTTCGGTCTCAGTAACATAAAGAGTGAATGGAGAGGAAAGATGATCATGAGCATATTTTAGATCAGGCTGTATAAGAAATGAATTTTCCTATGAAGTTAGTAGAGGCAGAGGGAGCAATTAAGAGTCCACTAGCAGACAGGAATCATATGAAATACTCCATGCATGAAATATTCTTGTCATATGAAATGCTCCCATCAAAAGGAGTTGCCACTGTCCTAATTTTACATTTGATGGTCATTAGATGTTCACAAGAGTTGGAATCGGATGTTTTCAATCCCATGCTCCCTCATGCACAATCTAGATTATAATACTTAAACATGTGTTTGGTAAAAATTACCTAGCTTCAACTGCCAAGCTGATACGCTTTTATGGAAATGTCTTTAGCTTTACTTAATTTCTGCTTCTCTCCTACATCTCAAGTGTTTTAGTAGAATTATCTTTGATTTTTTCTTTATTATATCTGGAAGATTTTGTTCCTTTTTTTATTTCCAGCTTATAACTGCTGAGAAGTCTCACTTTTCTAAATTGCAAAACTGGTATCGGTAAGCAAGAGCAAGAAATTTAGTAAACTTGAATAGAATATTAAATAACTCTAAATGATATTATTTGCCTTTAAACTGAGCCTTCACCACAATTCTTTCCCCAAAGAAAACTGACATAATATACTTTTATCTAATGCATAAATCAACAGATTTTTTCAAGGCTACACCCCCCAAAACCATGGACCGTAGCTGCAACATTTAAGGGACTTAAAAACATTTCTTGTTTCTTTTCTAAACAACAACTTTTTGTCTCTTCTTCTCCTCCTCTCTCCTTCCTCTCGTCCTTTTTCTTCTCTTGGTTCTCTTCGTCCTTTTTCTCCTTCTCTTTCTTCTCTCTCCTCTCCCCACTCCATCTCTCCATAGTTCCTATTGTTATGGAGGATCAAATTTTCATAAAACATATACTGACCTGGGAGAGTGAAGTTAATGCTTCTGCTGAACTTAATTTGTTTTAAAGGAGTACCGTTGCCTAAGAAATCCTTTCATTAGATGACAGTATTGGTAAGAATGATGAAAATGAAGCAATTCTTATTCCAAGGTGTTTAAATCTTCTAATTGAATATCAAAAACTCTGACACATCTTAAACATGATATTAAGATAACGATGGCAAGCTTTTCTTGGAATTTTTATTGATAGTTCATTAGATATTTTTATAAAAGTTAAATAAATATGAACCATCATAAATGGAAATTGAATTATCCAAATAAACAGTTACACAGTCTCATATTAGTACTACCAAACATCTGAAAAGTGGATCAAAGTTCTAAACATTAAAACAGAAACACTAAATTTACTGGAGAATAGAATTGCAATATAAATTTTAACGTAAATTTACCAGCATGGGCAGATATCAGTGCAATAAAATTCAACAATATGGCAGCTATATCAATAGATCAACTGCATTTAAAGTAATTAAGAAAACTATGACAAATGTAAACACATTTGAAGTTTGTAGCTGGGTTCATGAGTAACAGATATACTAGTTTCTGTATGTTTCAAAGTTTAATAATTTTACAGGTAGCTATTTTAATGATCCTATCCATTTATATCTACTGGACAAGTAACACACCCACTGCAATTTGATGACTGAAAGTTGAAAGTATTTGTCTTCAAAAAAATACAAGAGGAAGTAGAAGAAATTCCACATTGTGAAAAATGGAAAGGAAAACATCCTGTCCTTGCGCAGTTCAGCATTTGTCTTGGCAATCTCTGCTTTCAGTTTCAGCCTTGACTTTTCAGTCCTTCCAACTTCCTCCCCTTTGCGTGTCTGCCTCGCCAGCCCTGCCAGCTCGGGTGGCTGCGGGTTGGCTGCATTTGGCAGTAATCGTACAGCGAATAAGCCAAAGGCCTGAATCTGTTTTTTCTTTCTTTCATTCATTCTTTCTTTCCTCTATGTCTTAAAAGAACATCTCGTATTTCAGCTTATTCCCTGGCAATCTCTCTCCTCTCCAGGCTGCAGCGGCACCGATGTTCACAGGAGCGCCGCAGGCCAGCGCTGGGCTCTGCGGCTGGCGGCCTTGCAGGTCCTCAGGCCTGCTCCTGTGGCTGCTGCGCAGGCGAGCTGTTGATAAAGCTCTAATCTCCGCACGGTTCGCCGGTTTAGCTTCGCAAACAACCCCAGGCGTGACGGAATAATCTGTGGGCAGAGTGAAGACATTCGCAGGCATATTTTTTTCTATAATCTTTCTACATTTTTCTAATCCGTAACAATCACTTTCATGCATTTCCGGAGAAGGACAGGGGTGTCCTGCTTCTCCAAACCGAAACTGTACAGATCCTTCGGCCTCTGAGAACTTCTGCTGCCAACACACACCAGTTCATAATTATTTCTTCAAGAAGACGTATTAAAAGGAGACAAAATTTCTCTCGGATGGGAAACTAATCAGGTAAGGCCTTCTTTCCCCAAGCTTCTGTTTAAACTAATGTCTTTAAAAGCTGGTCATCATAAATGGAATTTTCCTTTCTCTACCTTCTAACAAAGCACTTGTCACATGAGAATTGTGGCTTAGGCAATAAAAATACGCTTTTAAATAAAGTTGTATGTGTATTTGAAATCCTTAATGCTCTTCCTCAAAGAAAAAGGCGCTAAAATATATTTACTATGTAATTGTTCACCAAACGTCCATCTCATGGTAACAAGCTGTAGTACATGAGTTTATAACTACATATTAATTTAGAAGTTAATAAAAACCATTGTTCATGTCACCACAAAACACAAAATGCATTCTGATAAAATGGAAATTTAAGACACTAGCCAGCATATTTCCATTAATACCGTGGACAGGAAAATGCACGGGAACCTCATAGATCTTCTGTTTTTCAAAGTTTACCAAAAGATGCTTTCTTGGTAAATAAAAGCAAAATCCACAAACTCATTTTCATATATTAAAAATAAAACAACCAAGATTTACATAGAACACTGATAGGTGCACATATAAATATGGTTTTCTTTAGTATGTACCTTCAATATGTTCATGAATTTATAATATGTAAAATATCAGATAATTAAATAGAGAGTGAAGTACAAAAAGTTGTTCAGAAAACATACTCGATGTATTTAAAGGTATTTAAAAGTGATCTAGAATAGTAAATATATATATCACAAAAATATCACAGTCCAAACAAAGATAATTCAATCTAACTCTCACATGATTAAATGCATATTTATCATTCTTTTCCTTGGCCTTCACAAACAGGTTTGGCTTGCTGTCTGTATTTGGCAAAGGCTTTATACACAAGAGATTTGGTTTATTTTGATAAAATTAAAATTTAAGGACTAGTTCTCCCTGTGATTGTTTGGGTGCCTGTAAGACTTACACATGAAAGGGATGCTTTGAGCATGTGGATGGGGTTAAGATGCCATCTGCACCCCAGTGAGACCCCATATTAAATATTGGAATAGCTCTGCCCAACACTTCTCCCAAATGAAAAGCAAAAATAGATTCCAAAGTTCAGTAATAAAAACACAAGTTATTTTTAGAAAAATTTTGCTAGATTAGAATGTACAAATATTCACACATTTGCTCAAAACGTATTCTAAAACTGTTAGAAGTGGGATGGAATTATCAGAATCAAAAAATAATTTTGTATTATTCTGAATCAACTTATTATATACCTGATGCAGTGTGTCTAGAAAGGAAAAAAATACCATAGTAAGTATGCATATATTTACTTTGCAATTAAATTTTACAAGAACATTCGTTCTAGACTGTCCCTAGAATCAATATTAGTATTATTCTATTTCCCAGATATAGAGAAGCTTATGTTAGGCAGTATAAAAACCATGAAATTACCCCACCTTTAGTTTAAGGTACAAAATTTAGCGATAAAGCCACATACTTCTTCCTCAAGCTCTATTCATATTTCTTATGATACTTGGATTCTATCTAATAAGCATCACATTAGTGATTACAAAATACTTTTAAAATTCTGTGGGATTGAGAAGTTAAAAAAACCTCTCTCTCTGTCTCATGCACACACACACACACACACACACACACACACACACACAAAAACATGCTCTCGGTTCTCGGTAAGTGTTTGTACTCTGTATTTTTGAAGTCTATTTAGGACTGGTTTTATAAAAATACAGATAAATAGAAGCACCTGGAAGTTCTGTCATCTTGTCTTTTTCCTGATCTTCAAATGTTTTATCTCAGTGTTGGCATTTCACTTACAAATACAGATTAACGTCGACAGAATTAATCATGAAATTCGATTTTGAGCAACACCTACCATTGCCATCATAACAACAGTGAAATACTTTTTTATAAAGCCTCGAGTCCTGAGGCCATGAAAGGATACAGGATGAGGAGTAGTTTATTTAATAAATTAAAGGTTTTAAAAATATCTGAAAGTGACAAAAGGACCAATGGTTCTTACTAAAGCCTTACTAAAGGCTTTATTTTTAATTGGAAAAAAGAATTCACATTTCTATTAATATCCTTACCACAAAATACAAAACTATTGTTAAAACAGAATAATTTAGCTGTATGCATGAAGTTAGTCTCCCTTATAAAATCTTTACAATTTTTTAATTCATTAAATTAAAGAATTATTTAATTCATTTTCTATTTGATTTTTTTTTTTTTTTTTTGATGCCAGGGATCAAACTCAGGGCCTTGCACTTGCTAGACAAGTACTCTAACCACTGTGCTAAATCCCCAGCCTCTATTTGATTTTTACACAGAACCACAAATTTGGTCTTAAATTAGTAAAAATAGATTTAACTATTTTTGGTTTTGTATGAAAGTCCTGGTCAGAAATAAAAGATTTAAAAGAATAAAATCACCGAGAAAGAAGCTTAATTTTTATATTACTTCAAAAATAAGAAAATTTACTATTTTAATAATTGTTTACTTGATTTTAAATTTTTAGTTTTTTGATTTCTCTTTCCTCAAATTCATAAACAGATGATACAATTTTCTCCTTAGGTAAAATAAAATACAGTTATGCCTCGGTAGCCCATGGATATTGGCCCCAGGACTAGCCAGGACACCAATATGTGTGGATATTCAAGTCTCTTGTATAAAATGTGTAGTATTTTCATATAATCTATGACATTTCCCCATATATGTTAAATCATCGCTAGATAACTTACACCAATACAATGTAAATGTTATGTGAATATTTTTATAGTTTATTGTTTAGGAAATAAGCACAAGAAAAAATTCTGTACATGGTCAGTACAGACATGATTATTTTCCCTGAATACGTATTTTGCCTATGTGGTTGAGTCCATATATGTGTGTATGCATTTGTATACTGGTTTTAAACTAAAGTTTTATTTATTTTAATACCTCAGCCCATTCTTATGGGAAACATTGTGGTATTGAGATAAGTCAAATTGTAATGTATTTGTTCCCTAAATTTTCTGAAAGGAAAGAAATACATTTGTGGATTTTTAACTCCCCATCCTGCCCTTTGCTGATGGCTTTTTCTTGCACTTGTTACACAGACACAAGGTTACTACAAAGTGACATGAAAATGGTATTAAAATAATAAAGCCTATAATTCAGAATAAATGGTTTAGGAGTCCTGCTTGAATACCTTTCAAATATGTTCATGAATAAAGAACCCTATTTTATTGGACTAAATACATTGTCAAACTCTAAAAATTTATTCACACTGACACTGTGAATTATTTTCTAAGTTCAATAATTTTGATGCCTGTCTTGATTTGTAAATCACCATATAGTTGCCTAAGCATGCACAGAATATTATGTGCATTGTAAGATGATCAGTAAATGATTTCCTGTACTGTTGCTCCTAATGAGGGAATACAAAGTTATTTAGAGAACTACAACTGTACGATAAATTGTTTTTTGCTGACCTAGAGCAATCTGTGCTTTCTCTAAACTGAGTTGATGAATATTAAAATGGTTTGAGATAAGTTATAAGGGTTAAATAATGACTACTTGCACTGTAAGTTGCATGAAATTTTACGATTTGTTGATATAGCACAGCTCTTCTAATTTACTTTAAGAGTTCCAAATAGTAACACTTTATCAGATAAACCTACAAACATTTAAAAGGTTACAGTATAATTTTGACATTATATTTTGAAACTTATAAGCCCATAGCATATACATATATATAAATATATCTAAATTATACACATATTCACTACATTTTATGGATCACTCTGGACTATATATATGTTTAATATCTAATTCCACTTCTAAAATTAAAATTACTATCTAATCTATAAACTAGGTATGTGGGTAAATATGTATATACATACATAAATATGTATATAAATGTGTATATAAATATGTGTATACATATTCATATACATACATTTACACGTATAGTACATAAAATATATGCACCATTTTTGTTAATAAAAGTTAGCTGAAATAAGAATTAAACCTGTCTTACACATAAGTTTAGAGAATTGGCTTGAAACATGTCTTGAACATAATGAGAAAATGGGTATGTATTTGATAGGAAACACATCAGATAATTTAAAAGTACAAGATAAGCTTAGGGTACAAGTCAAATGAACACCAAATTCCAAGGTAGATTCATTTTCTTCTTGCTTTCATGTGTATCACCTCACTACACAGTTTACATTGGCTTATGTACTTTGTGTTTATGTTAAATCAGTGGAATCACACTGAAAGACAGGAAATACTAGTACATACTCAACTTTCCTTCTTGTCACTATTTTGTCCTAAGCTATAGTTTAAATCAAGAAAAACAGCATATAATAGCTTACGAAAAAACTGTTCCCTCACATTATAAATGCCAATCAAGATACAGGAAATGTGATGGAAGAAATATGTTATTTTAAATTGTTGAAGAACATCAAATATACTGCCAATTAACTAAGACCATGTTCACACATGCTAAGGATAGTATGACTCATGTATAAAGCATATTTTGGGGATATGAATCATTAATATTATTGGTATAAGTATTACACTTTCATGATTTGTTCTAACTCTGCCTTTTCACTCCCTATGTGAAAATACAGCCAGCGTACTAGCACAATTAGATTTGTTTTCAGATCAACAGATTTTAAATTGAGTACCATTGCTGTTAGACATAATACTTTAAAGTACAGTAAGAATAAAATCCTGTCCATTGTAAACAAATCAAATGAAAATTTCTTATGCATACCCTTTTATTCAGACACATATTGTAGCAATAATATGATATTTCACATCTTGTACATCGAGATGTAATGTTGATTTAAAGAAAGCATATGGAGCTTTTTCAAATGTTTTAAAGATTTTATCAATGCATTTTTGATGTCCTTTCTCAGTTACTAACTTCTCCAGTTTAAGAGCATTTTATATCACTGATAATATTAATTATGAAATATAATCAGCAAATCAATTCACTACATACGTACTATATTGACTCCTTTTTCCAACATGTACTACAACATTGCTTTTATCTCCATCTGTCTGTCTGTCTGTCTATCTATCTATCTAACTTTTGCCCTACTGGGAATTGAACCCAGGGCCTCTCACATGCTAGGCAAATACTCTAAATACCTCACACTTTCATTACTTTTTATTTTTAGACTACCTTTCAACATTACCCAGGTTGCTCTTGAACCTGTGATCCTCCTACCTCAGGCTCTCAAATGCTTGAGATTACAAGGAGGCATCAATATATACCACCACACCCAGCCCATAGCTTTCCCTTTTACTCAGAACAAATGCTCTGACGCTTTTCTAAGTAAAACAGCTGTGTGACTAATCTGTTCTATTATGAAGCAGTTGAGGACAAAGTCTATAAACACTTTTTACACTCACTTTTTCCTAAAAGTAAGAGGTAAATCTTTTAATACTACTTTTCTTAAGGTTCTAACAGTTTCCTTAATTACTGGGCACTAGGACAGCTTTACACCTAGATATACATATAGAAACACGGACTTCTGGGTCCTACACTTGACCTTCTGAATTGGAACCTCTGGTAGGAAGCACTCGGCGAGAGGCTTTTAAAAATCTCTCCCAGGATTCTTACATTCATCGAAACTAAGAAGTACTGTTATGTAGCAAAACATTATAGTAGTTAGGAGCTTTTTATATATTTCATACATATCCAGTAAGCAGAGTAAAGCATTCTAATGTTTTATAAAGAAATTGAGGCCAAATTGATTAATTGACACAAAGTGCAGTAGAATGGCTCGATTGGGCTTTTCTCAAAATCATCCACCTGCTTCTGCCCACTGAATGAAGTCACACGGCCATGGGAAAGCTACTCCCTGGAATCTGAGTCTCTTCCTAAACTGCCCTGAAGAAGAATAGTAGGTACCTGCTGGTCAGACAGATATCATTATTTATATTTTCTGAATTCCATGTCTTTTTTCTTCATGTACATCTATACTCTCTTTTCTCTTAGTGAGTTATCCACTAACTTAGGAGTCCTTAGGATTTGTTTACTTATTTATATGTTCTGATGTATAATATCATGTAACTAACAGAAAATAAGAAATCAATTTCTAAGGCTAAAACATTGACCATATATACCAATACATATGTACCCAAGATCATGGGTTTTTTTAACAGAATGAATTCTTAAAGGAATTGTTTAGGTCCTTTCTAATCCAATTGCTCTGCATTAGTTAAAAGGTTTTGAGTCATTTAATTATTGTGAGTTTTATGTATTCTAATATTTGACAAAGTACACCTGTCTCAAATTTGTTTTTTTAATGTACAAAAATGTTGTAGATCTGAGCTCCAATTTTATTTCTGCTTCCTAATTGATTGATCTTTAATGAGTCAATTATCACATTTAGGCCTCCATTCCATTATCCTTAAATAAACTATCTGGATAGCTGACATTTAAACTCTTTTGTAGTTCTAAAGCTTTAGAATCTTATAAATGATATTTATTTAACTATGCACCCTTTACACAACTTCCCCTTTGGTTGAGAGTATCAAAATAAAAAAAGAAAAAAGTGGAAAAATGATGAATTGTTAGACTAGTAATTAATCGGGCCTGTCTGTACAATTAAAGGGTATCTGAGATGTGAAATTTATAATGTGATAAAAAGTGTGTATAATTCATGGAAGAATTTTGATTTAATTTAATTAATTTAGGAATTACCATCACCTTTTTCTGAATGAAAAGTTACAAGTAAAATCTGATTCAGCATAAGACAGAATGGAATTTACATAGTATAAAATTATCTAAAATAGCGCTAGGGATTTAGCTCAGTTGATAGAGTGCTTGCCTTGAAAGCACAAGGCCCTGAGTTTGAGCCCCAGCACCACAAAAAAAAAAAAAAAAAATCTAAAACAGTAGATTTCTATAGGCTTCAGGAAGTCTGTATTTTCTTTGAAATTATGTCCACATAGGAAAGTTTTAAAAATATTTACATTAGAATTTAATACATTACTTAAAAAAATATTGCATCGTGTTTGTACTGACATTAGGGAAGCTGGGTAGCATCGTGGCTAATGTTTCGAATAAGGAAAGATAGATGATAGATAGATAGATAGATAGATAGATAGATAGATAGATAGACAGACAGATATGTATTTATAAAACATAGGAGAGCCATGCAATATTTAAGCTTGTGTGTTTGAATTACTTCACATTTGGTCTCAAGGTCCATTCATTTTCCTACAAATGATGCAAGTTTATACTTTTTATGGCAGAGTAGTACTCCACTGTGTGTGAATACCACATTATTTCTTATATGAAAAACTATATATATATGTATATGAAATAAAAGACAGATAATAGGAAAAAAGAGGAAAAAAAAAGGGTTTGTAATCCAGTACGGGCCATGTATCCACAAGTGTACCTTGATTAGTACTGTTGATTTACTTGTTTCATATGTTCTTTCACCTATTGCTCTGGTTTTCAGTCTGTATATAGGGTAATTAAATTTATAAGGTCATATAAGACAAATGAATCTGATGCTGGGAAAATAAAAGGGGCCAGAGGGAGTGGGAAAAAGAAGGGCATTAAAATGTGCTATGTACACATACCAATCCCCTACAGTGAATATAATCATTATATACTGCAAAAAATGTGCTAATAAGAGTAAAAAATAAAACACAGAAAAGTGTTCTTCTTAAGTAGATAGATAATCCTTTAACTGATTCTTGAAGCAATAAGATGTCACCTTTTATACCATGAGAATTCAAATTATGATGGGAATTTTAAAGATACAAAGTGGAAGGAAGGCACACACTCACACAGTCACGCACAGTGAGTCAGCATGGGACAGAAGCTCCCTGTAAGGGCACCTTCCACGGTGCAGTAGAAGAATTCAAAGACTAATCTTATCAATAACTAAAAAAGCAAGGGTGAGACTAGAGTCAAAGAAGAGATTCTTAAAGCTACAAGACTAAATAATCAGGATTTACTAAATACAGAGGGTGATGAAAGATTTCTAAGGAAGTAATAATCAAATTCAAATGCAACACAGAGCTGAAGTGTAGTTAGAGAAGGTCTGAAATATTATCAACTTTGGATAAGGAATGTACAAAAGTTCTCTGGAATAAAACGCTACAGCCATGAGGATTGAGTGACTTGTGGCTTGAATCGAGACATTTAAGGAGACCCTTTTCAAATGGGGCCTGGAGGAGAAGGTAGAAAAGGGAGAAGACAAAGCTTCTAAGATCGACTTGCTAGGACTTCTCTTTTTCTTCAGAGTGATGGAAACATTTTTTGGTGGGAAGAGGTGTTGTGAGGGCAACCACACAATTAGCTGCTTTTAAAATTTTATATATAAGTTTAGAAAATACGAAGAATACATTTCTTTGATTTGATTTGTGATAATTTACCCTCAGGGGGGGAAAAAAAAAGCTTGTGTGATCTACCTAAGTGATTCCTAAAGTTGATAATGTACCATAATCACCCAGAGAAATTCCTAAAACAGATACCTGGGGCCCCAACCTTAAAATTATGATTCAGTATGTCTGAGTTGGCCTAAGCATTTGTACTTCAAACGCACTGCAGATACCACTATGCTACTATTGTGGGGCCCACAAGTGAAGAACCACTGGTCTTGAGAGATGGGTAGTGGGCATAAATTGTAAGTGTCTCTCTTACATCAAATTGTTTTTCTCCCCTCAGCCTCCCGAGTGCTGGGATTACAGGTGTGCACTACCGGAATGTTGTTTCATATCAAATTCCGAAATGATTTTTCCTCAACCACATGAGAGCCAATTCATGGCTTAGTGCCTCCGGGTCTGTAAGTATACAGTGCAGCATCTTTAACTTTTCAATTACAGAATTATTTGGATAGTTTTCATTTAGTACAAAGTAATAAATCAGCACAATGACTGGGACGGACTTCTTGGGTTCAAATCCTACTTCTACCATAACAAGAAAGATACTTTGGTTTACTCACTCATTACTTACTACTTTGTCACTCAAAGGCTAATATAATCTGCACCCCAAGATTGTTGAGCGTATAAATTAATATAGTATGTTATTTAGTCAATGCCTGGCACATGGTAATATGTGTTTACTTTTATTAATGTCGTGTTTCAATTAAATCACTGTGGTTAAAAAGGGTATTTAAATGTTTTCAATAAATACATAGTATGGAGCTGGGGATTTAGCTCAGTGGTTAGAGTGTTTGCTGCACAAGCATAAGGCCCTGAGTTTGATCCCTGGCACCAAAATAAATAAATAAATAAATAAATAATACGAAAATTCAAAGTGTTCATCAGTCATTTATGTTTCAATTTTCACCATGTATCTAACTAGCTCAGATGCTATGAGTAAGGTTAATCTACTGGTCATTCACTTACTATGAAATACATCTAAAAAGTGTGTTAAGTGATTATATGTAGGTATTCATAGCTCTATAACTTCTCTGGTGCATGCAATTGTTCGTAAGTATAAGAACGATTCAAAATTAACTGCCAACACCTGTGTGTATAATGAATTTGACTCCAATTTAGACTAGTATTTTCTGTTATTTTGCCTTCTATATATTCTCTACTTTAATATTAGTTTACATTCATTATGACTTTCATCCCACTACTGTTAACTCTGCAGCTTGCTATGCCCTTCCCAGTGTTTCCAAGCTAACTTGATTCTGGTATCGGAAAATGTGTTCCATAGATGTAAGCACGTCATTAACAAAATACTTAACATGTGCTGATACTGACCTCTTGAGACTGGCCCTGCAGTTCTCCACTTACAGCCTGAGCATTTATTGATTATGCTTACTCGACTTTATACGACTAGGTTTTTGTTCAGGTATTTCTTCAATTAATTTACAGGCATCTATTATGTAGCACTATAAAATGCCTTTCTCAAACTTAAATACGCAGTATCCTTTCATTACTTGTATCTCCTAAGTTAGGAGATATGCCAAAGACGGTTATTACAATGTATGATGTGACCTACTTTTACTAAATTCACATTTGCCACTTACTTTATTAGACATCTTCTCTTCTTGGTGTTCATATTTGGACTCTTTAATTACATGCTCAGCCAAAGACTTCTAATACATGAAGGCAATTTAGGAAGCAAGAAAGTAAAGCTCCGTAGACATTTCAAGATAGAAAAATAAAGACAAAAGGAGAAAAAATTGCATTTCAATTCTAGAAGGATTTGTCTTCCTGTAACCTTCAGCCTTAAAATTGTCTTTAAGATCCTAGGTTAGTTCTAATTTTGCCCCTTAAATTACATCCCACACATTCCAGACAGCCAGGACAGTCTCTCTCTGCTTTTTCTTCTTATTATTCTGATTGTTTAATGCATTGCAAATGGGAACTCTGGGACTCTAGACTTCTTTTTCCCCTTGAAACCTCTAAATAATTAATTAGACTGTCGAGTTCTCACTGCTGCAAATTTCCCCTTCATGTTGGCCAGGGTGGCACACATTTATCCTCAGGCAAAGCCACAGGCAAGAACAGTTTTCATATTAGTGAAACTTCTTAGATGATGGCATGTTATCTCTGAGGTCATAAAGTGAAATAGCTCCAACCCAATGAAAGAGGGTGAAGTCAGCAAAGCTTTTGGTTAAATGTGAAGAGTAAATGGGAGTCCCAAGCAAGCTGTCAGCAACTTGCAGTCTAAATCACTTGTGATTTTACAAGGTGGTTCGTGTTTGTTTTAATAGTACTAGAGAGGAAGTCTGAGGCCTGCTGTCTCCTACAACACACTGTCTAAAGTGTCCCCAGGGACCAACGAAGGATGGCACCTTATTTTTAAAGTCCACTCCAAAATCCTAGAAATGTTTGTTATATTTGTTTTGAAGGCTATAAAAAAGTTATAGAGCACCTAGAACAAATTTTCCAACTCTCTTTTCTCTCTCTATGGCTGTAAGTATATAATAGGGACTTCCCTGGGTAGATTTTCCTCCAGGAAAGGGAGACAGGTGCCCTGGGATGATCAGTTTCCCTTTTCTATAGCAGAACATCATCAGTCATACTGCAGTGTTGCCCCAGTAAGGAGCAGTTTTCATGGTGAGTGGGTGCTGGTGTGCTTTGGGCTGGCCACAGAGCCAAGCAGAGGCAACAGGAGGAAGGTGGCTTTCCAGGCCACTAACTCCCTGGTCTGTAGTTAGAGGAAGGCTTCCTTTCTCCCTAGTGTCTTAATCTTTCCAAGCAGACCTAGAGGCTTTCTTTGTACTAGTCAGCACTACACCAACTGTGTGCTGTTCTATGAAACAAAGCTCAGCTCTTGAGTCTAATTTAAAAAGAATGCATAAAGCTTGAGCAAGCACACACCTACCAGAGGTGGAGTTGACTCTCCAATGTTTGAAAAAGCATGAAATGCAAACAAATGGAAATGTGCCAATTTCCTAGGGAAAAATGTCTAGAAACTCCAGGGATCCACTCTCCTTGGCAAAGCACTCACTTGGAGGATAGGATAGGAGAGAATGTGAATTAATTTATCCATGTCATGTACGCTCCATCTCTTGTATTTGCCCTTCACAACTAATACATTTATCAAAGTAATAATGAATTCTCTCATGAGGCATGCATGTATTGTCGGTGAGCTTTGTGATTAGTCCACTCTAACAAGCATTATTTCTTTAGTTATTCTGATCTAACTTCCTTTCCATAGAGAAACCAACTCTTGTAAAGTTCAATAACTGGCCCTAGCTAATATTGTATATGGCAGAACTGGTAACTGAAAGCAGGTTCATAAAACATAAAAAGTATATTCTCTGATAATTTCCATTTTGTATAGCAATTGTCCCTGTGAGATTCAGCAGCCCTGGGCCTTATCATTATATGTTCTTGGGCATCCCTTAATTCTTTTACCTTGAAAACTATGTTTTAAAGTCTGAGTCTGACACTCTGGAGATGACATGATCACCATATTAGGATCTTTGTTGGAGTTTTTAATGTTTATCCTGAAACTCCTTACTGTTCTCGTATTGGGTGCCAGGGGCTCCTTACATAAGTCCAAAGGATGCCCAGATAGTCTTCAAGGTGGGAATTCAACTTTGTGCTTGCTCATTTCTACAACTGCTACGAAGACTCATAATATTTTTTAAGCTGGGAAAGACCTGAACAATGATGAATTCCTTTCCTATTCTAAAAGAAAACAAAACAGAACCTTATAATAAAATCAAACACTGAGCGAGGTAGTTTGGGAGTTGCCAGCAGAACTCGTTTCCTGATTGCCTGTTCAGCTGCTTTCCACAATGTCGCAGTGCTTTCTATGAAAAAAATAAATAAAGCAAATCTTGCTGAATTATTTAGTGTCGCAAGTGGATTTTCAATATGTAATTACAGCTTTGCCTCTGATTTAATTATTTGGATAATTCACTTCATATTTTTGGTTAATTACTGCCATCCATTGCACTGTATAATTCAAACAATCATAAATAGCAGCTTGAATTTTATGAAATCACCATGCCCAAATTCCAAGTGCTTTGACTGAACAAATATTTGCACAGACCAATCCATTTGTTAGATATTATATTAATATCTGCTATCACTAGCCTCAAAAATACATTTTAAATGCTATTTACATCAATGTAACAAATACTTAATTCATATAATTTAAATAACTGAGATGCACATATAAATTCATAAAAACAACATATTTTCAACAAAA
>PVJO010001355.1:0-42814 GCA_004026905.1 Hystrix cristata | reverse complement strand
CTGAATGACGTTATGAAAGAAGCAACTGAAATGTGAAAATTTCAGGGAAGCCTTAGTATCTCTGCAGGTGGTTAATTGCCTTAAAAAATGAAAGAAGTGTCAAGATTGACAAACCACAGACCTACCCAAGATTTGCTTAGCATGGTGCTAGAATTTTGAAGACTATCCTTATTAAATCACCTTCAGTATCTGAAAAGCTATATCCCTGGGACTTGAAACAATATAATTTAGGACATTCCTAAGAGTTATTACTATATGAAAAGTGACCATAGTCAGGTATAATTTAGGTAATCGTATCACAAACAGACCATATTATAGGCTATTTAAATGAAAGTAAATATGTCCCATAAGTACTGTGACTATCCCCAAGTGTGGAGATTTATTCTTGTACTGGGAAATTGGAAGGAAAAGAAATTGCATGGAAATTAGTGGGCATTTTTATCTGTACATTACCATCCAGAATTTTTATGTCTGGTGGATGGAGATAGTATATATATATATATATATATATATATATATATATATATATATATATATATATATATATATTTTTTTTTTTTTTTTTTTTTTTTTTTTTTTTTTTTTTTTTTTTTTTTTTTTTTTTTTTTTTTGAGCTGGGGATCGAACTCAGGGCCTTGTGCTTGCAAGGCAAGCACTCTAACCACTGAGCTAAATCCCCAGCCCATGGATGGAGATAGTATAAAGCAGAGGTACTGGTCCTTGTTCATCCAACTTAGATAAAAATAGGCCTCAGCTTTTATTATTTTTCTTTTCTTGGAGGGAAGTGGGGAAAGAAAACATGCTTGGAAAGCTGTAGGTATCATAGTACTGACTGGTCCGGTCTGTATTTGAGATATACAACAGATCTGAGGGGTCGCTCAAGGCCATTCAGTCTTTTTCCAGGGCATTGAATAGAGTGGTGAAAACAAAACAAAACAACAGCAACAAAAAAACGCTACCATATAAGTTGCACAGCATCTAGGTAATACGGGAATGAACTCTTGGCTGATGAATTGGTCAGGGATGCAGTGAACCTCGGGTTGTGTAAGTTTGAAGGAAGAGTTACAGCACAAATTTTGGGGACTCATACAGATATGGTTTGAAACTTCTTCTTACACTTTCACAAATTTTTGATCTTAGTTTATTAAAGATTTTAAGTGAAAAATTTCCAATATAATAAAAAGATGATTACATTTCCGTTCTCCTATTGCTGTGGAAATTGAAATAAATTATGTATGGAATACACTTAACACAGTGCTTGGAATATAGCTAATGCTGATAAATGATCATTAAAACCTTTTTATACTCTTATTTGCAATCAGTAGTTACTCAAGAAGCATTTGTTCAATTAATGTTCCTGTTGTCAGAGGTTCTGGAAACCAAAATAAAAATTGTCATGCTTATGACTGGTATGATGAACTATGACTTCATAAAAATGACTACTTCCTTACTAGCCCACCAAAGAACACATTATCACGCTTTCTTCTGTTAGGTCATCTAGGGATGAGGACACATTGTACCTAACAAAACAGCTAACTGTTTGTATTAGAAATTTTCTCTTTGCTGGGACAAAATACTCAAAACCCCCAACTTAAAGGAGGAGAGGTTTATTTTGGTTATTTAGAGGTTTTAGACCATAGTTGACTGGCTCCAAAGCAGGATAGTAACACAGAGGAGCATGGCAGAAAAGATCCTAATGGCAAGACAGACAGGAAGCAGAGAGTCACATAGAAGCCAGAGAGAATCAGCTATTCAGGTTATGCCCACAGGGACCTGCCTCTTCAGAAAAGGGTCCATCTGCTAACATCAAGCCAACTCTAATGACACTTATAATCCAATCAACTTCTGAGGGTACCACCTCTGATCCATGAAGTTTTAGGGGGACATCTAGATATGAAGCATAGCACAGTTACAGGAAGGGGAAGAGTGAGAAAAGGTCACAGTGCTGAAGCTTCGGTAAAAGAATCGTCTGGGTGGGAAGCAGATAATTCTGTAGAGAGATAGAGAAATAGTGATTTAGTAGTGTGTGAACACAACTAATCAGAAGGTAGAGAAGTCTAATCAGAAGCTAATCAGAAGACTAAACAGACATCTTTCTTTCTCTGCCTTCCATCCCTCATTCCTACTGTGCTCGTTTGTTCTTTCTTTCCTGCTTTCTTCCTTTTCTTTGTCCTCCTTTCCTTACCCCCCTCTTTTTCTTCCTTGCTTCCCTCTCTTCTTCCTGCCATCTTTTTGTTCCCTTCCTTGTCGCTTCTCTTCTTCCTTCTCTGTCTTCCTTGTTTCATTTTTTTTTCTTTGTCTTCTTCCTTTCTTCCTCTCTTTTTGGACATATATAAATGTATCAACAAGTAAGGTTTTAGTTTTGAGGTATGAAAAAATCATAAAATTAGTCCATTGTCTATATATCACTCAATGCTTACTAGAGAAAGAGATTTAGTGCAAAAGAAACAAACATAGAAGAATTTGCAAGATTGACTTACAATGGCCGCCCATAGAGTCAGATATGGACGAGTGCAAAAGGTGTGTCTGCACACTGGGGATCCGAAAGATCCCGTGGAAGATTTGGAGCCCACTCTAGTATCCCCCGTGCAAGTCCATATCTGGAGAGTCAAGGGTCCGTGCTGGAATGCTGAAGAGTTTGCTCTGGAAGCCAGGAGACGACCAAGGTGAAGGTGAAGACTAGAGCTTTTCCGAAGCAGCAGAAGCCGCCTTCCTTCTTCGTTTCCCTTTTACACCATTCTGGCAAGAATTCCCATGTTGGGTCTTCCGCACACAGAACTATGCTGATCCAATTTAGCAGGGTGTTTCCTACTCAAACTGACACAATCAGTTAACCATCATAGGCTATTTATGTTCAATCCAGGAATTTCATTCTGGTAATAAAATTATTACATCTCAATAAACCACTCTTTTTCCTCTCTCTGAATTTTTGATTGGGTATCTTCGTATTTTCTCACATAGCTTTCTATGCCAGGAATTTTTGTTTTTTCCTTTTTGTTTCCTTTCATACTTATAAAGTCAGTGCCCGCTTCGGCAGCACATACTCATAAAGTCATGAGGGCCTACAGGTCCGGAGGGCTCCGCTCTCATGGAAAGAGATTTTATAACGGGATTATTAGACACGCGACACTGAGTCGCCTTTTCACGGTCTCTCTGACACCACGTGATCTGGAATAAATCCGGCACTCATTGGATCTCGGTAACGAGAGTGTGGACTTTCCAGCGACTGGAACTGTGAGCCCATAAATGTATTATTCCTTCTAAATTGTTCTGTGGTAATTTTGTTCGAGTAGCACAAAACGAACCAGGACGCAGTCCTGTAACTTTAAATATATGTGTAGGAGTCAGTATACCTGTTATATACATTTTGGGATCTGCTTTATTTGTGCCCTTTCCAAATAGATATCTTAAGGAAATAATAGTATGTACAAACAATTTAGTACGGGTTCTTGAGCTTTCTACCGTAAAATATATTTTATGGTAAAAACGATACAGTTTGACCCTTATAGATAATTGGTTTTAAGAATTTTGTTTTGATCGGTCCTCTTGCATGAGGAAACTGTACAGTATGCTCTTCAGTAGTCAGCAAGTTGAATACCAGGTTAAATTACTAGGTGAATTTATAAAGTATTGCTCATTTGAATGTAGACTATCTGCCACTATTGACATTAGGTTTAACACATTTGACGCTAAACCCTTTAATTCAATTATAATACTTAGCTAACAGTTTCAATTGCTTGTAAGACCAAACAGTATTAGAAATAATAAAGTCGTGCTAATTTGAGAATAGAAGAATGTTTTCTTCTTCTTCATATTAGCTGCAGGACAGGCAGCCAGTTCTTGTAACAGCTAAGTCAACATATTTAAATAGAAGCTTAAGGAGAGAGCCAGAGCAAAACTATGTAAAATACTATTTGGAATGTGATTTTTGTTCTTTCGTTTATGTTGGTGAGGGGTGGGTAGACTGGGTCTCGCTATGTTGCCAAGTCACCTCTTCCTCAGCCTCCTAAGTGCTGAAATTATAGGTGCTGCCACCACACCATCTATTTTTATTCTTTCATAACTCCACTCTTACACTTCTGATTTTAAGAGTGGCACACTTATACAAGTTTTGAGGACTCATTAAACGTTTGGTAAATATAACATATAAACTATACTCTGAGGTGAAAATATGAAGGGCTAATGAAACAACAATGTTTTGTGTTCTCAAGAATCACTGATATCATTCTGAAAAAAAGCTGTATTAATATTTAGCATAAGCCTAGAATATAATTTTTTTTCATTTATCGCATTAGTATAACTTCTTGCTGAGTAACTGAACCAACTTCTCATGCTAGGAATTATGCAGTTTGAAAGTAAGCTATGTCTTTTCTCCTTGCACAGCTTTGGGGCATTGAGAGAGCTCGCCATTACTGAACTGTGGTATGCACATTTCAGGGAAAATTTAACATTTTGTGGTTCAGTGGATGAGAATCAGCATACAGCTTTTAAAAGTTGTGAAATGTATGGGCTGCTATAATGTAATCAAGCGATGGGAAGGGGCAAGCAGTCTGTCATTCCAGAATAAGATAAATTATGTCTTAGTAAAGAGCAACTGAGGGAGAACTACTGCTACATTTTCATGGGAAATTTGGAGAGGTTTGTTCTTTTACATTTTTTAAGGAAAAACTATTAGTGCATACTCCCTATTGCCTTTATACTCTTTTGCCCACTTTATTATTTCTACTCAAACCTCAGTTAATAAGTGACTGGGTTACATATGGGTACTTATTTTGTGCTAGCCTACGATGGTACACACATGTTATTTAATTCCATATGTATTCAAAAATTCAAGATTTGATACATTTCTGTGGTGCTTTATTATGGCTGCCCTAACAAACTAATACAACACCCCAATAAATACTTTACACAAAATTGGGAATTGATAATTATTTGATAAATGTACGATGAAGAAATACTGAGGATGATAAATGGGATTCATCTTTGCATCACATGTAAAAGTAGTGTTAGAAATAATGTTCATCTGATGTAGAAAGTGAAGGGTTGACTCCGAAACCAGGTGTAGAATCAAATTACCATTTGGAAATGCTGATAACATTTAGACTAATGTGAAAGTTGAGGATGGCAGCATGGATGAGCATATTTGCCATTTCTAACCCTGTTTTAAACAGTCTTATATTTAGCATGATGAGAATTTGTGCTTAAAGTTGTAAATACAGTATTATAGGATTTTCTACTGAGTTCTGTGTTCAATAACGACCTACAAAGTACTGTATAGGTAGAGTACTAAAGGGCTTTGTATCATTAGTCCACAAGAATTAAAAAGGGATTCAGGGATCTCTTATTTACCACAAAGCACACTCAATGTGGTTACAGCTGCCTTTATCCTGCAGATTTTGATGAATAGATATAATCCTAAAACAGTAAATTTGGCTTTCATAATAACGTGGCAATACATAAGTTGAAATTCCAATACACAAGTAAGAATTCCATAAAAACTACACCTGATGGGAGAATAAATGTATCATGATGAAAATCCCAAGGGCTTTTTCCCAGGCTCTGATTGTTCTTTAACTCTCTGCTGAAATAATCACATCTATTCTATGAATCAGACATTATAATCTCCAGTCATTTTTCTTTCTAACTCTAAACTCATATATTGATCTTTCTATGTGACATTTCTACTTTGAAGTCACAGCAGCAATTCAAACTTTATATTTCCAAAGTTGAAATCTTGACTTTATCCAACTTTACTGTCCATTATGCAATTCCACCATGTCTATCTCTCTCTCTTTTAGAAAATGGTACTTAAACCCCGCTAGTTCCCCAGACAAAAGCTCATGTTTAACTGATTTTCCCTTCTTATGTCACACATTTCATTTCCATACATGAGGAAAAGTGAACGAATGGAGGAATATTGAGACAAAAACGTTGTCAGTAATTGACAAGAGCATGAACTATTTTTGACGATTTAATTAAATTATCTGAAGGAATCCCAACACAATAAAACGAAAGACAAATATATTAGAATAAAGGAAATATGGAATAATAGAATAGACAGACAAAGGATCAGTAAGGCAATGAGTGTGGGAACAAGGAACAGGTTTGCATAGAAATTCTAGTACACGAGGTATTGTGAGCAATAGAACAGTAGAAAGAAAAGGTGAAGGGATTCTGAAAACTTCAAGAGTTTCACAAGTTCTGAAAACATTTCACAGCAATCATGGATCTGGGTGTGGGGGAAACTGGAGGGAGCGGGAGGAAGAGAGAGTACAAGGGATCAAGGAGAAATATTCATCTGTACCCGTTTCCCAAAATGGGTGTATTTATTATTCACTGCAACCATACACTAATAAAAAAGAATAGAAAGTCAATTTTTAAATTTGGTGTCATTTTAGAATATTCTATTTGTCTGATAATATTAGGGGACTTTTCACTTTTGATATACAGAGTATGCTGTTTTGTGTGTTCATGGGATTGATTCTAGTCACACTAATCTATTGTATTATTACCATACTCAGCAAAGGTATGAAACTGCACGTTAAGGATTGGAAAAGCTGGAAGAATCTCATTCAGCATTTACTTTAGAAATTGTAACCCTAATCATTTTGATCTAAAAAGATGTGATTATGAAAACTCAATTAGTACCAAGGAGGTTGTTTGCAAACCCATCAAAGAGAAAATAAATTGAGACTTCGCTATAAAAGAAAAGGCAAAGCAGCTCATAATCTGAGTGCTTCATCAGGAAGATTTTCCTCCTCACAGATATATTCAGTCTTAAAAAGCATACATTTCAAACTCTTCTGCTTCCCCCACACAGTTTTATATATAGCTCTGCAATATAATGTATTCAACTCACGACATTATAGTCCTTAAAGGTCAGTGTAGCTGATTAGGCACACGTTCCTGTATCCCAGCCATCACCTCTCCCACATCACAGTGAAATGGCAGAAACCCAAGAACATCCAACAGAATCAAATCTTCCCCAGAAGCAGTGACTGTGGAGTGATTTTAACATTACGATTTTCTTATAAGCAGACTAGAAATTGCATCAAGAGTTTCCTGACAACAGTTTACTTGATAAAAATTTCATACAACACAGTGCCTGTCATCTAACCTTGACCTCCACCCATGGCTTTTAACTTCGAAACCTTTTCCAGCATTTCAAAACTCTCAGTGATTTTTTTCAAGCATTAAAACTAACATGAACAAAGCAAATTCTTTGTTTTTCATTCATGAAAGCAACTATGGCGAAGTGGAAAGGGCATGGGCACTTTAAAGACCTAAATCTGAGTCTCAGCACAAGGTAGCCTGGTACAAGAATCTTAGCTTTTCTTATATCATCACTGCAAAGAGATTCTCCTTCATAGTGTTGTCAGCAAGCTGTGGGGATCAAAAAGGAACCATGACCATGAAACTGATTTAGACACTGTAAATGAAATGTTGCATTATCATAGGGACAATATGAGTACGGGTCCTTGTCAGAATTGTAGCATTAGAAAGTACAATTTTCTACGCCTCCCCACTGTTTAATATTTGTCTCATATTCTAATACTAGAAGAAAAATTAAAAATGGCCATATTAAAAGAAATATTACAGGGGCTGGGGATTTAGCTCAGTGATTAGAGTGCTTGCCTTGCAAGCACAAGGGCCTGAGTTCGATCCCCGGCAACCACAAAAAAAAAAAAAATAAAATAAAATAAAAGAAATATTACATATCTAGGTTTTCATTAATAAAGGAGGAAAGATATAATTTTATACTGTTTATAATTTTGGTATCATTTATAATTTTATATTGCATACATCTCCTCAGTTTAATATAGAGTTCAGAATTACATTTGCTGCTGAAATTACAAATATAATTCTCCTAATTTTTAATTTAATTTTAATCTCCTAATTAAAAATATTTTATCAGTGTTAATATATGCCAATGTGGATAGTTTTACATACAACAAAGACTATGAAACTTTAACTTTTTAAAGTTACAATATTAGCGATTTAAACATTCCCATATGCTTGAATAGGTATAATTCTGCCTAAATTTAAAGCTCATATTTTCCTTTGAGAACACATTACACATTCAGAGAACTAAGCACACCTTTTATCTCATCATACAACTATTTTATTAAATAAAGATTCAAGAAACAATTCTTAGAAATATAAATAGTTATTTACATAATATTTTACATAACAAACTCCTTATGGGAAATGAGAATATTAAAATTTCAAAAGTACAGTCACAGCAAGTGGTAGGCGAGGCATGAAGATAAATCAAATCCTATTTTTTACCATGCTGTGAAAAGACTGCTGGCTTTTAATCATCCTGATGTGCCATATGTAAATTCCATCAAAAAAGAAGTTTAGTAAATGTTATATTACAAAACCATAGGGAGTAAAGCTATTTATAAACATCAATTAAAATACATACCATGGTCTAAACTCATTAATAATATTCTACTAATCCGCCTATGCATGTCTTTCATATTTACAAGATCTTTCCCCATATTTATATGCAAACAACAAATCTCTTGAATATCCAGATGTCTGCCTATACACTCCAATTTTACTCAAGGTCAACACATAGTTTTTCAGTGAAAAATGTACGAAGGCTCCTCATTAAACAACCCATTGAGAAGAAAATGTAAGACCTAACAACCTCAGAATGAATATCTTGTGTAAAACCTCATCTAATCTGTTAGAAATAACCATTCTTGCCAAAACGTGGAAGGAATAAATCTCACCAAATAAAGGTAGTATAAAAGGCCAGCCTTAAACACCAGTTTTAAAAATCCAAAATATTTATCCACTAAGATATTAGCAATCTCATTAGCATGACTGATTATACTATCTTTTTATTGGCCTATTCAATGTTCTCTTTGAATGAATTTCTCTTTCTTAATAAACCTCAGATATGTGTTTTCCTTTGTCACGAGAGAATATCTTTTACTTTACTGTTCTTTATTAGTGTTTCTATTTTACCAGTTCATCTCTTAAATGCAAAATATATTTGTTTCTGTTCTTTATATTTCTTGCTCTCTAAAGGCCTTTAGATTTTCTGCAAGTCAGAGACTTCCCTGTCATTATGATTCTTCCTCTCATGCTGTAATTTCCATGCCGGTGCTGGGCCAAACAAGAGTCATCGCGTTTTATCTTAATAAGCCATTCTGTGATGCCACAAGGATTGCATGAGGACATGAGTATGCAGCCCTAAAAGCTCATTTTTCTGCACACGGCACCAGTGTGTGACAGACACCTGATCCTACTGGGTTACTCTGCTCCAGCATAGTTTTTTTTTTTTTTTTTTCCCCACCAACAATGCTCATTTCCCTTCAGTGACTACAGGAATAAATTCTCGCCCGCAGTGTCATGCTGTACATTTCCCCTTTCCCTACAGCCAAAAGTCAGTGGACAGAAGGAAGGGAAGCTGGTTTGAACAGAGGAAATATGGCATCCTACCAGAGAGATACACAGCACCAAGTATCACGGGGGTTGACAACATAATTATCTTTATCATTCCCCGAGACCAGAGGCAATGACAAGAGGAAACAAACTCCTTCAAAGGGGATGGCATCATGTTATATGCAAGGAGTTGCCACAAAGATACTTGCAAAGCCATGTTTGATTTATAGCATACCTCAGCATTGCAAACAAAAATAGCCCAATTCACAAATTACTGCAAGCACACAGAAAGTGAAATCAACATTCCCAGGTGTTTATTTTAGATGTACAATTTTATTATAAAGATTCATTATTTAGGACCCATAAAGGGATTGGTAGCAGAGTTGCAAATCTCCAACATACTCAGTATTCATATGTGCACAAAGTGAATCCTGTCATATCTGTCTTCTGATTACGAAAAATTTAATGCTTCAGTCCTTTGTAATGTTTGCTGTTTTGTTATAACTGGTGTGTAGATTGAATGGCAGGTGACATTTCATAAGATTTAAATAAGGTAAGAAATTAATCAAATTAACATACTGTTTTTCTAAAGTATAATGACTCATTTGCATATAAAGTACAATTGAGTCTGTAAATACAAAATGAACTTCAACTACTGAGAAACATCGTGAACTGCATTTATAACATATTATAAACAGACATGAAGGAAAAGCCTGTAAATATTCCCAACTCCAAACTGATTTATGATACAGTTTGTGGCTGTAATGTCAGGCTTAGCTGTTGTAATACTCAGCAATCCCTATATCTAGAGAATTTATGACTTCAATTTGACACAAACGACAAAAGTAGCCACTCTTTGCAAACATTTTCCTACTTGGTTGTGAAAAGGCACTTAAGGCTATCACACTATAAGGAAAGTTCAAGATAGAAGATAGGGACCTTGAAACAAATTCACCCTAAATGTAAGTTACAGGAAAATTAAAAGAATGAGAAATAAAACTCAAGAACATCTCACTCTAAATCAACAAATTTTTAATTTAGTTTTTATTTTTGCAAAGGACCAGAGAGTAAATCATTTAGGGTTTTGGGAAGATATTGCCTTCTATGATAAGTACTCAACTCTGCCTTTGCAGAGTGAGGACGGTTACAGATAATATGCAACAAAAGGGCGTGACTATGTTGCAATCGATCTGCATTCACAATATCAGGCAGTGAGACAAATTCAAGCAATGGGCCACAGGTTACTAGGTGACCTAAAAAGAACTGTCCTATAAAAGGGTCTCTGGGAATAAAAATAGTCCATATTTATTCGTGGCTATTAATGATTTGGAATGTGGTTAATATGGGTGTGATAATAAAAGTCTAATAAATTTTAAATTAAAGATAAATAGGATCTGTTGGTATTCTATCAAAAAGTCCAGGAATAGAGGATTCCATATTATAGTAATAAGTAAATGACAAAAATTCTGGGAAACATTAACGATCCAAGAAATAGATTTCATTAAGGAAACCAGACATCACAAATTTCAGTAAGTACTATTTAAACAGAATAAATTCAATATATTCCTATGTGCACAGTGAACATTTCCCTAAAATATACAAAAAGGAAAATATCAACATATGGTACACATCTGAGTAAATACGGAGATTTCATATTTGCTAGGGTTGAGCAGCAATATGTCATTTTGTGTCTTAGCTTCTTTGACAGTGGCATTTCTAAAATGATAGGCTTAGAATATTTTACAATGGTAACAAGATATTTGAAGAGATACTCTCAGCCTATGTATAAAAAAAAGTATTCTGCTTGTCCTGGACTTTAAGGATTTATTCCAAATTAAATAAAAAGCATTGACCAGAATTTAAACTAACTTCCGGCATCCAGATGGCCTCCATGGTACATGGCTTCTGATCTGGAAAGAGATCAGGCTCACCGTCTGCTTCTTGTTCTGTCTCCGTGTTAACCCTTGATTATAGCTAACGACCTTCCACTGTCAGAACTGCGCAATGAGCTATTCATCCAGTTTCTGCCTGGATGGATGGCGTTTGCTTATTTAAGGAGACTTCTTAAAATTACTATGGCTGTTTGAAAACAAACCAAATATAGATGATATGATTCATGCCACTGGCCATTTGGTTAATTTTTTACGGAACAAAATTTCATTTATATCCTGCATTTGATGAAATCTCAGAATATCTGTGTTTTTCTGGTATTATACTTTGCTTGCTCAGAAATATTTTTAAAAGTTTTCAGTTAGATGTCAATAACACTTTATTTTGTTTTTCTTTTTTTAAATTTTTTATTTGTACCTGTTTGCAGTACATAATGACCATATTCACTGCGGAGAGTCGGTACAAATACATAACACATCTCGATTCTTTTTATGTCACCTTCTATTCTCCTTTCCCTCTCCTTTCATCTAAAATTAAATGTATATATATTTTTTTCCTCACAAAAATTTGTTAAACTCATTTGATGTGTTAAAGTTTCAAGTATCAGAAAAGATTGCCCCTATACTGTTTGACATCATAGAGAGGAAATACTAGTTTGCTTATACAGGAAACTGTATAGATCAAGTTGCCTATGTGGCTTATTTACATATGGCCAACTTGCAAAGAATCAGCTTTTTGAGACTTTTTAAAGGCTGCGATATTCTTTACAAGGCCAACAAAGTCCAATTTCTCTTACCATTTACTACGAAGTACAGATACTTTCATTTTTTAAATCATAAACTAGGTTTTACCTGGGGAAAAGTTTATAAATGTGGGAAATGGAACTGGAATGGGGATAACTAATTCATGTTCATAAATAATGATTTACTCTACTGGAGTATTTATTTAAAATGCAAATAGTCTGTAAAATGCACTTAACAATTTCAGGAAAGAACAAAAGATGAAAATTTTGCTTTAAGGGATGAAAATTTTGCTTTAGAAGCACACATGTGCTTCTGATAGTGTTTTTCTGACTCTCATACATTTCAAGCCAACAGTAACAAGTACATTAAATTATTTCAGTCTGAGCAAGAAAAATACTGGCTGCGGTCTCCTCAGTATTAACTTCAAAACACTGCCTACATAAGTATCTATTTTTATTCCTGTCATTTATAAAATATTAATACATAATCGTGCACATTTAAAAATCAATGAAATGATAATAATTGCAGATATTTGAAGGACTGATTTATGTCAAGAATACTTACTTTATTTCATCCCATATATATTTTTCTGACCTCTCTACTATCTTCTTTATTTATAGATCATGGATATATTTTGGGATTTGAGGAGAAAAAAATCACTTTCTGACAAAGGTTACGAGTTTTCCTAGCTATCCTCACACTTGGACATACATTTTGAGAGGAAGCAACAAGAAAACAGAAACTGGGACATCCAGAGAGTTGCAAATAAGCACTGGAGTAAAAGGTGAACATACTCCTCTGTGAACAGTAACTTAAAGGAAGAATATGCCCTTGAATCAAATTGATGCTAGGATGCATTATTTTACAGTCTCCTTTGTTTAGGACTTTATAATCACCCTTCAAGTGGCAAATCATTCTGAGACCATAGAAACTACCATCTCCAAATAGCTTATCTGCCAAAAAGAATAAGCTGCTTAAAGGAGAAACAACTGCTACTACAACTCAAAGATGTCTTATTATTTCTTCCGGGTTTCATATTCAGAGGTGAGGGAAAACTATTATAATCATCCTACAATTTGCTGAAATCAAGAAATTAACAACACATTTAGTCATAAGCTTGCAAGAAAAAAGAGCAGTGAATCAAAATAATGATCAATCCAAAAAAAACTGCAAAGCTGCTCTTAAAAGTCAATTATAATTTTAGTTAAAGGATACGTAGAGAAAGAGTCCACACATAAAACTTAATGCTAAGCCATGAAAGAAAAGAGAAGACAATCACTACATACTGAATCAAAGATGCTGTATATTTTATTTTCAAATGTGCTGAGGAAAAGAAGTACATTTATGCTCAAATTATGAACTAGAAATCCGAGTTTCAAGAATATTAAAGAACTATCCTGAGAACACATATAATGAGATTGTTTCTTTTTTCCTTAACATATATCAGTCTGATTAAGAAACACATAATTTTAGTTGCTAAGATAGTATCTTTCCTTTCATTCATGCATTTACTTATTAATAATTATTTATTAGGTGTTTTCTATGTGTCATACTCTGCCAGGTGTTAAGAATGTGACAGTAAACAAGAAATACATGTTTCCTGCCAGATAGGAGAAAACCATTAGACAAATAAATGCAATTAAATGTGTAATTACATATTTTGATAAACACTGTGAAGAAGAAAAGCAGAGAGATGACAGAGAGTAGAAAACTTTTAGGTTTAATTTATAAGGTCCTGAAATTCAGAGATGGGATTTCTAGGAAGTACCATCTGAGCAGGGATCTAGAGCTGAATTAACTGAGCGTCATAAGTAGAAGGAGAGTGTTCATCAGCATTCCTCTTGGGACAAATTACCTAACACCCACAATTTAAAGGTGAGACCTTTTTCTAGCTTACAGTTTCAGTCCATGGTCATCTGGCTTTTAGGCAGAAAGAGCATGGTGGGAGGACATGGCGCCCCAAGATGCTTAGTTTGAGAAGCAGAACAATGTCAGAGAAGAAGGGGCCAAAGTCCACACAGAGTACCCAAGATCACACCTCTGTGACTGATCCAGACACACCCAGAATTGTGTTCACTAATCCCTTGGTGGTTCACAGACCAGTCAAACTGACAAGTAAGCTTGGACCAAGCCTTGTGTGGAGGCCTTGAGAAGGGAAATACTAGTCGAATCCTGAGAAAGCATCAGTGTATCCAGCATTGTGCAGCCGGGAGGTTTTACATGGGCTGCCATGAGAGCAGCGACAAGTCAGGGTGAGAAAGGGGGCTGTGGCAGGTGCCTGAAGTGGGCAGCCATTGAGAAGTTTGCCAAAGAGGTCAAGACACAACTTACACTTTTTGAAATTTTAATGTGTATTAGCACATGTTTCTAATATATGTTTATATTCTTTGTGTGGAGTTGACACATGTACATAGCACATTTTAATTCCTTTTTTCATCCCCTTTCCCAATTTATGTTTGTTTGTTTTTTTTTTTTAATTAATTGCCTCAATCACTAGGGTCTACCATCTGCAACTTTCATACTAAAAGAGTAACATAGCCTCACCTAAATTGGATATTAATTAAATTGATTGCTGAATGAACCTATAGGTTTCGGAACAAGATTGACGACACTCTTTGGCCCACAGAGAATGTGCATGTTGGAAGGGGATGTAATCTATTGTTTACCTATTTTAAGTTTGGGAAGGCCCAGAAGCAGGTCGTCAACCTGCTTCAAGCAGAAGTTCCAGATGGATGTAGAAAAGGTCCAATGGCTAGCTGCTCAAAATACCTTTCCACCTTCTAGGCAGAGTTTGACTCAGGTAGAAATTTTAGGTTTGGATTTAGGATTTCATATCTCTATCTCTAGGAATAGAAAAGACCAGGCTTCATATTCAATATCAATTTTTACTTTATAATTTGCCTTCTATACACTGTTTCAGTTTTCAAATGTTATTATAAAATACTTCAATAATTCTTTCCTGACAAGGTGTTTGTGGGACAATTAAATAATATGACACAAGTAAAATTCTGCAATTCAAAAACTTAGTAAAGCTATTTCATTTTGGTCCTCTTCATTAGAATGCTGAAATATTTTGAAAATAAATATTTATAATCATGGTTAAAGAAATTGGCTTTGTTTATTTCATTGTTTTGTTTTTTTCTGAGAATAAAACATAATAAGGAGAAAACTAACATTGGAATGAGGAAGACATCTAAGGTCTCTGTGGGAGATGCACATGAAATGAAGTCAGCAAATCAACATTTTGCACCTGGTATGTTTAGGACAGTGAACCATTATTCTTATATTACAGCGATTATAGTCATTAAAATAGCAATAATATTAGCATCAGCTACAGCAGCAATCACCACTAACTTTTACATAATAAATATTACATGTCAGGTCTTCTAAATTACTTCTATTTTATTAGTAAGGAGACTGAAACACAGAGTTTAAGGAACTTGCCAGATGTCATACATACATTGAAGAGAAAGGTTAAGATTTCAACCCAGGAGTCTTAATCCAGATTTTGAGTTTGTAACTACTAAGTTACTAACCTATTAAAGTTTACGTCCATGTGTGTGAGGGTGCGTGTTGAGATTTCCCCAGTGTTACTCCGAACTAATATACTCTAGGATTTTTCTCCTCAGAAAACCATGTGGATGAACTGATGAATGCCACTTTGAGAATCTGTAATAATTACAACGATAAATGCTGAGATTCTTGAGGAGAGAAACACGAAAAAGGTACAATGTCGACTCCTCAGACCTTGGTCAGTGAACAAATGAAGAAGCCTGAAAGGTGACAAGAAGTTGAATTTCTGTTCTTTGAGAGTGTGGCAAAAGTGACAGGTGTCTTTAAGTGCAGAGAGAAGATGCAGAATCAGTCTAAGAAATCCAGTTTTGAAGATCATATAAAAGGAATGGACTGTTAAAACACTTTTACCAAAGAACATTTGACAGAAAGGGAGATCACCTCAAAATAGAGTAAAAGAAAAGGTCACATTGAAACAGCGTGAAACGCTACTATTTGTAGGAAAAAATGTAATCCTAGCTATAATGATTCAAAGTTCTGTTAATGTAAAACATTTTAAAATACTACCATAAAGTAGTAGCACATGATTTTAAAAGTGGTTATGACATTTACAGTACTCTGAAATACTGCTTTCTTGACATTGTCAGTTTGTAACATACATGACAGAAATGTATGTGATGCCCCAGAGAACACAGAAAATATGCTGAGTCATAAAGTTACAAAGTGGCAGCTATTTCCTCATGGGTAGGCATGTTGATATTTTTTCAGCCATAGCTAAGGGCCTTTGAGAGTCCCAAAGTGAAAAACATTATCTTAAAGGAAACAATAATAGTTCACTGTATTAATTTTATATGTAAAATTAATTCTACTTAGAAAAGCATTTTGCATATATTTTATGAACTAGAGTTCATGAAAGCAGCGATACATAATTATAGATTCCACAGAAGTTACATATATATGGTTCATGGAATAGCACATGTTAGTGGAGTGTGTTACAAAGTCCTAGTAATCGATTTGTACCTCTAAAAATAAAATATTCATAGAAATTAATTTATGAAAGGGAGGTATAAACTATACAGGAAAATGTATGGGTCAAATGAAATGGATTTAAATTCTATACCTGTAAATTAAGACATGATTATCTATTTTTATGGAAATTTAGTTTCCTTAGCTATAAAATATGGCTGGTAGTGTATTTTCACAAGAGAGTTAAATTATAAGAGATGTCGAAGTCGTGCACATATTGAACATTCAGGTTTATGTAAATTGATATGGACTCAAACTCATTTTAATAAAGAACAAAGCAAGCATTTTAGAGGACTTAGTATGAGCTACACACTGTGTTTTGTGGTTTGGTTTTCAATATAATCTAGATTTGTTTGGGATTACTAATTCATTTTTCTTATGGAAAATAAGTCTCCTGTAGGCTATGTGTTTGCTCAGAGTCACAGAGCTACATGCCTGGATTTTAATCCAGGTCGTCAGACTCCAAATCCAGTGGTCTTCCTGTGACATCTCATTGCTACATAGAATTAAGTATGTATTCTATTTTAAATCTACTTCCCCACAATTCTTTTATGAGGAAGCTTAACATTTGAGCTAAAACACTCACTTTTTATATATGTGTCTGCACATGCATACACAAGTTTGATATCTTCCTATAAGTTCACAAACCTAGAGCATTTAAGAAGAATCAGTATTTACATAGAGATTTATCTTTAATTTATTTTAGAAGGCCACAGTGTACGATAAAGTAGCAGATTTACCTTTCCAATGAAAAAAATATATAAAATATCCCCTTTTAAAACATGTTTGGGGAATAAAGGACAGTGAGACCCAAAAGACTGCTGACAAATGAAGTCAGCGTGAAGATATTCTAGTTCTCTAGACTGGGAGAATTTCCAAGTTCTACTGCAGGGACAGAAAACGAAGGATAAGCCTGGCTAAATTCTCAAAACAGAATGCTTGAGAGGAAATTGTTTTCGTACAAAAATAACAATACAGTATAACGTTAATTAATATGTAAAAGTAAAATGTCTGGCAATGATAACACAAATGTTAAGAGAGAAGAAACAGAAGTGTGCAAGTCTAAGATTCATTTTCTCTATCAGAAGTACCATAATGTGATTCGAAAGCACAGTGTGGTAAGTTAAAGACATAAACTGTAAACACTGACACAACTATTTTCATAATTGAAAGGAAGTATTGATAATAAACCCATAAAAAAGGGAAAAGAAGAACAATAAAAACATCAAATCCTTTAAAAAATCAGAGTAGAGCAAAATGTGAACAAGGAATAAATTAATAGAAAGCAGGTAAGAAGATGATAAACAGCCAATTCAATAATCGCATTTAAAAAGAATGACTAAAAGGCAAGAATCACCCCAATTTAAAGCAAAGGTTATCTGATTGGACAAAAATCAATATATTACTATATATTTCTGCCTACAAAACACATACTTTGAGCAGAAAGATACAAATAAAAGTAAATTGATAAAATAAGAGACAGCTTGCTAACATAAAAAAACTAAAAACTGAAAACTGAAGCAGCCAAAGGAATCTAAGGAGCCCTAATGAATAAATGCCATGTAGTGTTGGCTATGGGGTAGATGACAACTCTCCTTACTCCCTTTGTATTTTTTCCATGAATCTAAAATGTAAAAGTTTATCTAGGGGGCTGGGGATTTAGCTCAAGTGTTAGAGCGCTTGCCTAGCGAGGACAAGGCCCTAAGTTTGACCCCCTGCACAAAATAAACAAACAACAAAAAAAAATTCAAAGAGACAAAAATCAACTTGAATTGGCTATATTACTATTAGAAAAAATAGATTTCAGAGTAAGAAACATTATTAGAAATCAAAAATATGATTTCTTAATGATTCATCTGTCAGTTCACTAGAAGCAAATACAAATATTAAACTTTTTTGCATATAATGTGATGTATTCAAACACATGAGTCAAAAACTGGTAGAACTCCATAGATGGAGAGACCAGAGATGGAGACTAGAGAAAATATACTGGGCCAAAAAAATCAAAAAGAAAAAGAAAAAAAAAATACAATTCAAAAGGTTTCAAGTCATATAAAATGTATTATTCAAAGACTAAAATTAAATTAGAAAGTAATAGTGAAGTGCTTCATTGATGATTACCAAATATTAGAAACTAAAACATTTAAATAACTGAATGAAAAACAATATTACAGTTGTGAAGAGTCACTAAAGCAGAATTCAAGTGGGAAATTATGCTTTTTTACCTAAAGTGGGCAAGAAAGTTTCCAATCACGGACATTTTATCTTAAAAACTAGAAAAAGAAAAAAAAATAATACACAAACTAAAAGAAATAAGTGAAATAATAAATGTTAGAGTGGAAATTAAGAAGATCCAAAGCAGGAAAACCATAAAGAAAACTAACAGAAAAAAAAAAAAAAAAAAAGCTGTGTTTTTGAGAAGTGTCATGAAATAACCAAAATCTAGTCAATTTATTCCATGTAAGTTAACTCACAAAGAAAATGTATTTCTAGTTGATTACAGATAGTTTCTTGTGAATAATCTTTATAGTATTTTCTGATTCCTTTATAATCTGAATGTGTGTATAATGTGAATGTGTATCTACATCTTGGTATTCATGAATAAATAGCCTCCTCAGATAATATCCCCGTCAAATAATCAACCATATATTAAATCTAAATCTGTCTTGACGATAAGTAATCATTTTGATTTCCCTTTTCTATTTACAAACGATCAACACAATTTTATTTATCTTGTTTGTTGTCCCTCTCTGTAGTAATGGTTCTTCCCATGCTAGACCCAATAAATTACCTATGATCAAATGCTTCCCTTTCAAGAGAATAAAATGAGTTTCTTATAAACTTGACCAAGATGGAACTTAAATTGTTATGCTATTTCCCTTGCTAAGGATAGTTGCAGTTGAAACTAGAGGAAAAGTTTCAGATAAGTGCACACTTAAATGTATTACAGAAAAGGAGTCCTTCTCCTTGCCAGAGAAAATGTATGATTCCGTGTGTGTGTATGTTAATGTACAAGTAAACATTTTGAATCTACATTTCATTGATTGCTTTATAAATATTCCAGCACTATAAATAGCATTATATTTTCATGTTCAAATTACCCAGAATTATGTTTGATTCTCCCTTTTTATAGACAAAAGAAATGCATAACTCCCATATCTTGCCCTAGCTCTAGCATGAGTGATGACTCTCAGAATCAGGTCTAGATGCATCTAAATCAAATTTCCTCTATGAGGCTGTTTTTGTTCCTGTATAATTGAATTTGAAATGAAAATGCATCTTGTCATTTATTATACAATGGAAATTTTCTATTTCCAAGGTGCTCTGCTTCTAGTGTGAGAAATATATCAAGACATGTGCAAATCTGCCCTTACACCCATGCTGCCCTCAAGTACTCAAGTAGCTTCAGCTCGTGTGTGATGTATGCATACAAATAAGAATTTAATGTAATGAATGTGTGTGCCTTTATCTGTACCCCTTTTCTTTCCTCTCCTTCCCCAAATATCCCTGATGTTTGGTTTGCAGGGGTTGTTCTCCTGTGTCTCTGATCTTTCTGGAATGTGAATTCCTTGAATTTGGATTTCCTGATACTTTCCTCCTTGTATTTTAAAATTCAGGACAGAGTCTTTGTTCATTATTGCTAACACACGTAGGAAACTCATGAGCTTCTTGATTTTTTGGTAAACAAAAAAGAAGCAACAGAATGAGATTCAACAACAGTAAATTTATATGTTCTAAATAGTGATTTCTCTGAATGATTGTCCAGACTTATTCAAAATCATAACAATAACAATGAACTGTGATGTACGATTTAATCTCTATGCTAAGAAGAAATGGCTATAAATTATCATTTGCCTTGTACCTGCATTGTGGCATAAACTGCATGAAACATTTCTACAAATGTTATATAATCAACTGACTTCAGACGATAAAAAATATAGAACAATTAGTAAAGAAAATTATTATTTTTTGAAATATTCTCAGATATTATTTATTCACTATTTAAATACCAATATAGATGCCTTCTCATAGAGACAGTAAATTCTGAAAGAATGAACAGAATAGTGAAATAAGAAGCAATTAATAGATTGAAGTAAGAAATCTGGAAAAGTACAAAGGAGACATGAATAAATAATGCCTGTAACAAACAAGAGTTATTTTCAAAGCCCACTTTCCCTCAGAGCACTGCGAAGGTCACGTGATAGCACGAATAGTGGTCACTTCACGTCTAGATTCTCACTTCTGAGGAAATGCTGGGGGTTCCCTTAGAAAGTGTGGCTCCGGGAAGCAACCATTTCCGGTGCCTGAGTGTCACCGCAGCAGAATACGGAAAAGACAAAAGTCCCAGAAGGAGGTGTACTTCTTTTCCTATTTTTACTTGGCCTAAACTTGCTTTGCAGAGCTTGTTTCTTTTCCTACTTTTAATAAAACTTTGGAGAGGAAAGAAAGAAAGAAAAGAAAGAAAGAAAGAAAGAAAGAAAGAAAGAAAGAAAGAAAGAAAGAAAGAAAGAAAGAAAGAAAGAAGGAAGGAAGGAAGGAAGGAAGGAAGGAAGGAAGGAAGGAAGGAAGGAAGGAAGGAAGGAAGGAAAGAAAGAAAGAAAGAAAGAAAGAAAGAAAGAAAGAAAGAAAGAAAGAAAGAGAAAGGAAGGAAGGAAGGAAGGAAGGAAGGAAGGAAGGAAGGAAGGAAGGAAGGAAGGAAAGAAAGAAAGAAAGAAAGAAAGAAAGAAAGAAAGAAAGAAAGAAAGAAAGAGAAAGTTCCATGTCATTATCGACTCTTTGTGATTTTCAGAGTGACCGTTCATAAATCTCATAAACTCTCTGCTACCAGTCCCACATCAGGCAAATATGAATAAATACTGTAAACTTGTTGAATATGTACAGTAACTACAGGTTTTTAAATTTTCTGAGGAAGATTGGTTATCATAAATTCCCATTGTGATTTAAATAATAAGGAATTTTAAAATCTTGTGCTTCCTTTTGTATTTTTAATTAATTTAATTTTCAAAATACTCATTTACAGAAAGGAACTATTTTAAAGGAATTACTTTAATATACTTGTAGGCATTAAAAAAATCCTAACTATACTTTATTTCAGAAAAAAAAAAGATGCAAACATAAAAGAATGACCAAAATCATTGCACTTAAATGCAAATGCCATCAATATGCATATAGCCATAAGTAGACAATGGCACTGAAATACAATTAGCTGAGATCCAGGAAGATTTTATTTATGGGTATGTTGCATTTCTAGGAAGAAAAACTTGCTTCTACAAAAAGAGGTTATTTGTGATAGTTGTTTCAATTCAATTATGTAATGGATTTGCTTAAAAAATCACAGGAAAATAGTGAAAATATGTAACTGTGGTCCATCCAATGCTAAGTAGAAACTGAAATCAATCATACAGAAACCTATCCTGAAGTAGCCACTTAAATTGTTTTCTAAATGTTTTGATGAAGAATGAATTTACCTTGGCTCATTCTAAACAATAGGTTTCATTTATACTTTGCTGAAGGAGAATCTATTAATTAGGAAAAGTAGATCACTAAATTACATCATGAGATTACGTAAGAAATCAGACAGTGTATCACCTATGTTGGTAGCGACAGTTAATAATTTTTCAAGGTAAGTTGCACTGTATCATATTGCATTTTAATAGAATAGCACAGATTTTTACGAGAAACTGGAAATGCCCATGTCAACCTCACTAACACAGCTATAAATAACTCATGCTGAAAACTTATCCATAATGGAAAGTGATGCTGTCAACATTTTAATCATTAATGATTTGGAAATGAAATGTTATTGTTTAAAACAAAAACCACAGCATGCGCTTATTAGATGTATGTTCAAAAATTCCTCATTCGAATTTATCTAATATTATACTGTTTTAACTAATATATTCCTTTCAGGGAATATTTAAGATTAACCTGATTTGCATTACTTTTTCTTCTTTGATCTAAGCCAATGGCTGATAAATTTCCAATAGAAGATGAATTAATGAAAATATCCAAATAGTAAACTCTTCACAGCTATGACTGATTTCTGACAAAATAATGCAAAAGTTCATTGGAACAATGCAAATAAATTTTTATATAAAAGTACATGACACAGTGTAAGTTCTAAAAGCTTCCTTCATGCTTCTTAAATATAAAAATTCACTACAGATTGTATGCATGTATTAAGATGATTAATGTACTTAGCTTTATGCATGTAGAAATTATTTTACCAGGAAAAGATAAAATTTAGTTTATATGGGTGACATTCATATATTAAATAAAATTAACTTTATAGGTGACAATTTTCAACAAACGACATGAAAAAAGCTACAGCCCCCTTAAAGGGAGACATATTCTTCAGGACTTTGGAGATTGTATCTATAGAAAGTGCAAAGATGATATTGTTTGCTCAATTCTTAAATGAAAGAGATGAAAGTTTATAACAATGTCCATTAATTAATCATAAACACTAAGCATATTTTGAACGAGAAATTAAAATAAATAAACATGAATATTTCATGTAAGTGTCTAAAGACAATTGTACTACTGGCAGATTTGAGTGCACCTGATTAAAATACAACATTAATTGTTCATAAAAATTGTTCATAAAAGCACATACTTTGTTTTGTATATTTGACTCAGTAAGGTAGAACCTTCTTTTATGTGCAATCTTCTCCCAAATTCAATGGGGGAAAAAAAAAACAACATACTGAATTGCTTTCTCCAGCTTTCCTTCAGCTATTTAAAATAGTGGCAGAAACTTAGGCAGGTTGTGTAGTGCTTGCTTCAAATAGAAAATCAAGTCAGCTACTAGTTGACTTTAACTCTGACTTGAGGTTGTTTCTGTGTTTGTTTTAGTTTCATCATTGGCTGTCTGCCAAGCTCTCCAGAGGATGGCAAATTTCTCAAACCACATACAAATTTTATGTCATGCTTCTTAAGATCAGAATGAGGCAGGCCAAAGGGCAATGCAAAATGTTTGATTACACTAATAAAATATAGTTGTAGAATGTTGGATTTTTATAATAAACATATGAGCTAGGTAATATTTCAGTATAAACAAAACAAACTAAGCCACAAATCTAGAAGATATGGGTTACATAACAAAAACATTGACTCAATTGAGTGAATAATTAGCTGATCATATAATCTAATTTGATCTTTATGGAGTCACTAAGATTACCAAGAAAAATTCAAAGCTTAACTTCAAAGGAAAAGCATTGCTTACATTTATATTTATTATATACTTTTTTAGAAAAAAATCATCAAATACTTTTCATTAATATAGTTGATTATGACAGGAAATACAAGGTGCTTTTTCAAGTCTCCCATCACCTACTACCACTTTCCAATAAGCTCAGGCAACATACTGAAATCTCTTCCAAGTAGAACTGCTACCATTAAATAGAATTAATAAGAAGTTAAGAAATGTTTTCTACACCTAATCTACATTATCATAATATTATAGGCAGCTAAGTTGGTTAAAAATATCACAGGCAGTCAGACAGAGCTGGGCCCTCGAGGGAGTCATTACAGAAAATGAGAGTACACTACAGCTAGAGGTGCATCCATTGAAGGCCAGGCCTCAAGATGAGGATGCAATGACCAGAGCTCAATACCTGCCTGAGGGATAAACGATGAACTGAAGGTTATACTCAGCAGATCCCATAAGTCTAGACAGACATCAATTACCCAGGTGGGCGGTCACGACCTTCAGATCCACCCCAATCTGGAATGTCTTTGTTCCTTCCATGTCCATTTGCTACATGACCTGCTTCTCCATTGGATCAATATTACCTGGTGGCTATACCTGTAATGTTATTTGTCGATCATAGTTTTGACCCATGCTGCACCCACCTTGTGAATTTGCTCTATAAAACTTCCTTTGAAAAGTGGGCTCTTTGGCAACCCACGTGGGTCCCCTCCTGTCTCTCAGGAGCTCTCTCTCTCTCAATAAGTTTTCCTACTTTTAACCTCCTTTTTTCCTTAGAATTAGTTGTTCGATTTTGGGGAACATGAACTCAGCACATCTGACATCTAGCAGGTTGGGAGTTATGTTTTTCCCTATATCAACACCAAGCTAAATACAAGTATTATTTGTAATGTATTCTTATTATATTATTCTCCAGTAATCATAGGAAACTAATAAAGAAAATATGAGTCACTTTGAAGTACTTTGAAATTTCAATTCTAGCTCTGTGAGTTATGGGAATATGGCAGGTAGGAATCTAAAATGGCCCCTGCAGTAGTCTGAAGAAGATTGCGAGAAAATAATCAGATAGATCCTGAAACTTGTAAATCATACTTCATAGGAAAATAATAAGCATCTTTCCTGAAGGGAATAAAAAAGACCTGTCAGTGGTGAATAAATTGAGAGTTTGGAGGTGGAGAGAGTATCCTGGATTATCTGGGGAGGCTTTAAATACCATCACCTTGTTCTTGGAGAGGAAGACGGAGACCATGAGAAGAGATGGTGGCAACCTGACCGTAGAGGGAGAGGATGACTCTTTACAGCTGAAAGCTAAGAAATGGGAGCAGTCACCCGAAATGTAAAAACAAAGGCATAGATTTATCCTTAAAATCCCAAAGGCGCACGACCCTTCTGACACACTGATTTTTGCCCAGTGATACTAATTTCAGATTTCTGGCCCCTAGAACTCTAGAAGAATATGTTTTGGGGGATTTACAAAGTTTGTGGTCCTTCATTTCAGAAGCCACAGTATACTAGATAGCAATATTGGTGCCTGGGTGTGGGGTGCTGCTATACCAAATAAAATGTGACAGTAACTTTGTAATTTGATAACCAGTAGAAGCTGAAAATACTTTGAGGAAGTTCATAGAAAAACTAGGTTATTTTAAACATCTAGACGTCTTACAAGTTGTTTTTTTTTTTTTTAATTAAGAAAAAAGTATTTGGAAAGCATCTATGACAAGGTCTGCATAACTGTCTAATTATAAGAAAAAAACTAAAGGTCTAAAGAATGAATTTTGGAATCCAGCATAGTCTTGCTTGTCTTGTTATTGGAATTATGACACTCATATAATTGTAATAATATTCTTGTAGTAAAATCTCCTGATATAAAAACACTGTATAATTTAGCCTGCAACAAAGAAGTTTTTCTTTTTTTGTTTTAATCTGAGATTGAATGAGTGGATTAGTTTCCCATTGATAAGAGTACTTAGTGCCAAGTGTGATGAATCCTGCAATGAATTTTAAAAAATACATAGCATTTTAGTAATTTGCATTTAAAAAGAAAGATAAATGACGTATTTGAAATACCCTCAAAGGTAGTAAAGCTAATCTCAAAAAGTGGCTGAAACAAGAATATTATATAAGCTTTCCTTAAAATATTTTGTGACTAAAAAGAAACAAAATCGAACTTTTCATGTGACTATTTGACAAAATGATCATATGACCATAAATTTTTTTTTCTTGAAGTAAGAGACGAATTATATATCTATGATTGTGACCCTCCAAGATAATTCTACAGTTATTCTTTTTTTTTTTTTTTTTTGTGGTGCTGGGGATCGAACTCAGGCCCTTGTGCTTACAAGGCAAGCACTCTAATCACTGAGCTAAATCCCCAGCACCCTGCACTTATTCTTTTGAACTTACTCGGACTAAAAAAAAAAAAAAACAAAAAACCACTAAAATTGTCTATATACTAATGTTTTAGAGCATTACACATGAATAAAAATGTGGAAAATCTCAAAAGAATAATAAAAAAGAAGCATTCTGCAATATGAGTTAAAGAAATGATGGAGAAAAATGGATTTGTGTAAAAGTCAAACTGGAGATGGTGTTAAACAAATAATATAAATTTAATTTATTAATTTAACCTTATATAGACTTACTTGCCAAAGTCAAACCATTAAAAGAGATAGCTCAAAGATAAACAATTTTGAGAGTACAGTTTTTTAGTATATGTGCTGCCAAAGGAAGCACAGAGAGTACAGTTTTTAAAACAAATTATGTTTTCCCAATTAGAAATTATTTTCACTTTTTCTATGATTATTCTGTTGCTTAAAAATTAAAGATGTATGAAGAAGAGATCAGGGCATTTTTGAAAACAAGTTTCTTGTTATCTCCCTTGTATAACTAAAATGCTAGGCAATGATTCTAGAAGAGAATAAAAATATATTGTTTATTAAGAATAATAATACATGATATTAATGACGGTACTTTACAAATATACTGAACTCTTACAGACTGTCACATTGAAAATTTAATTTTAAAAAGTCATGATTTTCTATTTATTTACCTATCAACCTACTTAATAAGGGGCTTATTATTTTTAATAAATAGAGAATCTCATAATGTATTTCTTGTATAAAATTTGGCATACAGCCAATGTTGATCTTTTCTCTATAAGATAACCTAACAAATGAATATATCAATGACAATAATAGAATTACTCATTATTTGTTTAAGATGTTCCAAGTACTGCACAAAGTAAAAGGACCCCCTTCCCCGACCCAAATAGAACACAGTATCAAAACTGAAGGAACCATCAATGTATTCGGCCAAATTTGAGCAATAATTGCTTGCTCACATAAAAACCTCAAGCATTTGATGGATGTGGAAAAGAAGCTGGGATGATCATGAGTATTGTCAAGTTTTCTTCTGAATGAATAACTACCCATTAGAAACTTCAAAGCACTTAGTCACTTGGTATTATAATTAAATTTGATTTCCTTTCCATAATGAGAATAACAAGTTTTTGTCATTTAAAAATTAAAACTGCCACCATTTTATAGTAGCAGGAACACAAACAAAGCCTAACAAAAATAAAACTTTATTTTATTTTTAGAATAAGGAAATAGGCATTGTCATTGCCTCAGAAGCCAGGCAGAATAGCGGCAATTTAAAGAACAATACGTTTTACCTTAAGGAAAGCCTGGCACACTCAGGCTGTCCCAAAGGAGCGCTTAGATAGAAAAAGAAAATTCGAAAGGTAATGTAGGCTTTGTTAACTCATCTCATTCTCTCTTTCAAATTATAAGCTACATGGGATTGGTTACCTTTATTGTTTAGAGTATCAACTGAATAGACTAAAATCACAGCTTAGATTTCTAGATCTTTCCTTTAATGGATGTCTAGCTGCTCATCAAAAAGGGACTGAATTATTAAGAACATAGGTGGAATAGCACAAATGCCTTTGCTACCAAGTAAATATCTAAAAGTATAAATGCTATTATTATAATGTCATTAATTTTGCTTCCATATGCAAAAGGACACTACTGTATGTCTTTGAATGATCTCAGTAGAAAGGGAAGATATGCATCTATTTCAATGAAGGTGATTAACAGACTAATGTAATAAAGATGTATTTTATCATACTGAATTAGTCATGAATCATCATTTGAATCATCATGACTAATTCAGTAGGATGAAACTCCCCAGAAATTTGGTGGAAAAGTAAAATCACTGCTTACCAAAATTAAGGGAAAATGTTAAAGAAAGAAAAGTTAATTTCAAGCTCCAAAGAAGATATTATAGGTAATGGAGGCTAAAATAAAATTGAAACTATAAAAGCAATTAAGAATCTTCCTTTAAAGAGCAATGCATGAGAGATTGTGATAGCCTCAAATTGTTCATATTTGCATAGAAAAGGTCACAAGATATCACTGGATTGTTAACAATGTACAAGAGACTCCTTTAGAAAAGGGGAATTAGATGCTTATTCTGTTGCGGGACATCAAGGGTTTTTTTACAATTATAATACATATAATCTCTATTATGATATGAAATAATTTTATATCCTTTCTAATCCAAACACATTTTTACTTAGTTTTCATTTATATTTTTCTGACCAGAAAACATTTGATCAGAATTCTGTAATCAGTGTGATCTCTCTTGTATTTTTCCTAAATCCCTGTGTGTCAACTTATAAACCATGAAACAGTGTGATCAGTTACAATTATGTTGGCTTTTATTGTGTTGCAGCATATTACAAAACGTGAATAGAGAATCAAACAAACACTAGTGTCTGTCTCTGGGTATTTTTCTCATTACAACTCTTTGGATAATGTGACAGGTTTGAAATACAATGACAAACATAGGAAAGAACATCATTCGGATAATGTATACTGTTGTGTTTTCATTAATTCTCCAAGAGCATTAAAGAATTGCTAATTGAAAAATATGACTCTAGATGCCCTGAAACATGAAAGAACTCTGTCAGTTTATGAAGAAAGTGATTCAAAGACTTTGCCCATTGTCATCCTTATAAAAGTTAATGATGTTTGACCCAGTCTGGAGACATTTGTTTGAACAAAGGCACATGCAACTGTTAATTCTAATTCCCGTACTTAAATAGCAATAGTATTCATCTGCTAAGGTTATATGTCATGAGAGTAAATCAAATTGCATGTTGAATTTCAAGGAAGAGCATCTGCTTGAAGTACATCAAATAACAACAGATGTTGCTAAATCAAATAACCATCAATCTTAGATTCATAATGTCATTGTTGGATGTTCACATTCAGAGAATAGCTTCAAATGGATGAAGAACATATATTGCATAGTCCAAGATGCTTACATTAAAAAAATCATCAATTATTTGCAACCCAAATAACAGTTAAGTCAAAGAGGTTTCCCCCCCCCACACCATATTTAGAGTAAAATGGCAGGTGATGATAAAATAAACTGATATATAAGATAGTTACAGATATTTTGTTTTGGTGGTTATTTTTTGTTTTGTTTTCATTTAACTTTTCGTTTCTCTTGGTAAAAAGCATCTATACACACAATTCTTGCTTCCATCTTATTTATTTAGTACGATGGACCCTGATACATGGCATGATTTGTAGTCATCAAAAGAATATTAAATTATATTTTTAATTATGTAGTTAAACAGATTACTAACCTAAAGGATAATTAAAATATTAGTTGTCAGCAAATGCTTAAAAACAAATCTTTTATGTTTAATATTTACTTCATCAGTTGAATTTCAGGTTTTAGATTGTGAAACACAAGTTCAAATTAGTTTATTTTCAGTTCATAGAACAGTTTATAGATATTTTCTGAAAATTTTGTTTCATTTTCATTATAAACATAGGATACACAAAAATTTTGAAATTTTCACTAAAGACACGTTTAGGTAAGAAACAAAATATTTTTATGAATTAAGTATATGACTTCAAACATATTTAAAAAATGTATTCAATCAAATATTATTAAACCTTTCCAATGAAATTCTCAAGAGCAAAAAGGTATGGCATTTCTCATAACTGCTCAAATTGTAAATATCTGTTTATGCTAATGGAAAGATGGCTAAATATGACCTATTAAATTTGAGTTTCTAATTAAAACACAAAGCACTTTTTAAGAGTTCCAATATTTCACATTAATGAAAGATAAACATAGAAAAGGGTAGTAAAACAAAAGGTAATCAACCATTCTTCCTTCTTCAGTCCTCAGCCACACAGAATTAACTATATTATAGTCTCACTTATTTTTTAACTTAAAATCAGTATCAAATAATCACATTTAGAAAAATAAATCATATTTTTGGCACAATTATTATAAAATGAAATGAAATCTTTCCTCTCTGTGTACTAAGGAGAAGGTTCAAGTGTTCATTTAGAGAAAATAGAACACCCTTGCTATAGTAATTAGAACATTATTTACTTTCAAACTATTATAAATGGATGATGAAGGCTCATTTTCTAATTAAAAGTACCTTTTTTTTTGAGATAATGAGTTTCCACCTCCCTTTCTAGCACAATAAGGCTTCACGAGTACCAAAGCCATGTAAGTTCCACAACCATAAAATTGTTGCCTTTGTTCAAAAGTAACTAATAATTTTGATTATGCATCTCTAAAAATGCCTGCATTACTGCACAAGGTAGGATAGAATATATTCTTTCAAACTTGCATTCTTCAAGCCTCCCACTCAAAAGTCAAGGAAGTAACACAAACACAAAGAAATTATAAGCATACAAAGAAATTATAAGCATCATTAAACTTTAGAAGTAGAACGAATATTTCCTAGAATACATTAATTTCAGTTCTCATATATTTCTATAAAGTGTTAGAACTTATGTTCCCTTATAACTTGGATTAAGTTTGGCTTTTTCTGTCAGTTATAAACACAAATATTGCATATTTAACTGTGATTTGATTTATTATAGGAAAAGCAATATTACAAAATATACAAGCCAGACATATTTCTCCTAGGAAAATGATTAATTCATTTTCCAAATAAGTTCAACCCATACATGTTGATAACTAAGTTTCAGAATGATAAATAATATCAATTAATATTACTAATTTTCTTCATTGCATGCATGATATTTATGAATTGCACATCTTTTAAAATAACATGTATAAGAAATACTTTCTAGTATTTGAAAACTTTGTTACATTTCAATTTATTTTTAAATCCAATATGTGCTGCAAAAATATTAAATTTTTATACTGGTAACAAAATAGGTTTGTATTTAAAAGAATAGATATAAAAATTGAGAGGTGCCCTCATAGTAAATGTTTTAATAACTCTATAATAGATTCAGAGATTCAAATATTGCAAGTTTATAATTTTTGTAACCTAATAGAATACACAAAAAGCTGAATGTTGATATTTTTTGCAGGTATTTTCAGTCTTTACCTTCAAAAATAAACTTGATTTTAATCATCCTTTCTAAAACTTCCTATAGATTTATACAATAACCATTGCTGAAAGATTTAAACATACCCCTTCCTTCTTGTTTTACCTTGACTGTAGTCTGGTTTTACAGGAATGATTAATGTGCTTACCTAAAAAGAAGGAAAGAAAGCATGCTGTTAGTTTCAAAGGGATATTGTTTCAAAGTTTGTAGTGGACAAAATAAGATATGGTAGATAATAATCACAAGTCTCATTCCAACTTCTATTTTCCTTTGCACCCCAGAGATCTTAATGGTGGTGACAAAATCAAATGGAATAAGTTGCTTCCAAAACTGTATAGGCCAAAGAGCCTTTCCAGATGCCTTGGTGGCAGGTATATTTTCATTGAGTTGAAGATAGCTATTTTTGTCAATTCTTTTCTGCCATCAGCATACAATGAATCAAATAAAAAATGTCAACAAATATTTGGCTAGATTGTATTACTTCCCAGAAGATCTTAGAAACATATTACTGCAAATACATTGTTCCCTGCTCTACAAAAATCAACCATACTATCTATAATTACATGCCTGAAAAATTTTACAATGCAGGTTCGCTTAGTATCAGGTTCAGCAGTAAAGAAGTGTTTAATTTATTAAAATATTTATGAATCAGAAGCATGATTATAGACCTAAGATAATAGTAGAAAGGCTACTTTGGCATTGTATTATTAGAAAACTAAGAAAAAAGTGAAATAATTAAACTGTTGACATCTTTTTAGAGATCATTTATGATACTTAAATGTCTTCCTTTCCACCTCCAAACTTAAGAAAGAAGCCCAAAATATAAAAGCCATCTTGGTCCTTTCCTATGAGTGATAGTTCTGCGTGTAGGTGCGTGTGCGTGCGTGTGTGTGTGTGTGTGTGCGCGCGCGCGCGCACGCGAATATGTTGTTGTTGCTTTCTCGCTTCCTTTTTCAATTTTGGAGTTTGGACTCAGGACCTCTTAGGCACTAGGTAAGTACTCTGCAAACTGAGGATACCCTGAATCTAACCTGTAGTTTTAACTAGTGGTAGTTAAATCATCCGCATACAATGAGATTAAGCCTATAATGTGTATAATGTATAAATATCAGTATATTACCATTAGGGCTATACATGAGAAATAATATGTTAAAAATGCAAGTATAATTAAATTCCTAAAATTATTCACTGCTTATTCTTGTATATTCCTTAAGAATAGGAATCTATGTTTATATTGAATGGTTTGTACTATAGTTTATGAGCACTCATTATATTCTGTAAGTTTGCATCCTCTAGTTTTCGAGTGTTTTGAGATCAGAAACTGTACTTATATCTTTTTTATTAAAACAACTAACAGTATTATATAAGTAGAATACATTCGATATTATTTTATAGAATGAACAAATAAATGAAAGAATAATTGAACTAATCCATAGAAAAATAAAATTAAACTATTGCCCAATAAAATTCAGAAGAGCTGAACAGTGACTACACAGAAAATGTTGCTTTGTTTGGTTGGTTTTTGCAGTTTCAGTTGAGAAAGCTCAAAAACCAAAATTTCATTAAACTTTTAAAAAATTATATATGGGAAAAAGAAACAGTTTTTGTGGTTCAATAAACTGGATATCACATCAATAGGACATTAAGGAGCAACGTTTTGGTAATTTTATGCATGTACAACAACAATTCTATGTTGCTATTTACCAATAAAAATGTAATTCATTTTACATAATGTCTCTTTTGAGAGGTAGAATGTCTAATTGGAATATGCTGATTTTCCAATTAACACGGTTAAGGAAGATTTGCACAATTTAGGTAAATTTTGGTTTCCTGAAGCTGTATTTCTCCCAAACATCAAAAGGTATAAGTGCAGGTTGTTTCCTTTGTATTTAACTCAAAGGGATTTCTGTAGGATTCTAAAGAAGGAAACGCAAAGATTCTTAGATACACATAGCTCTTTATAAAAAGAGATTCATGAGCAGTCTATAATTATTTCTTACCATGGTTTTGACCAATTACTATTGCATTTTTTCCCCTTCCTGGAGTCAGATGTGCTTATAAGTATTTATTTTCTTCTTCGCTCCATTATACATATTAGAGATAATCTGGGCAGTGAGCCCAGATTGCTTATTTTGTATATTATTTGTAGAGTGTCCTAGATTCTTGTGAGAGGGCATTTTTTAAATTATTACCATAATTATAAGAAGATAGGCACTCTGAGAGATTTTAATATAGGAAGATTTTCATTTATTTCATAATAACTAGTGATATTTTTGGAGTGTCTCATTACATAAATAAAGTATTTTAATGTTAATATTACCTGAATGTCTAGACTGTTCTCAGGACTATTGTCTAAAATCATAAGCTTATTTGTGGATAGATTTTGATTCATTTAAAATGTTGTTATTTATTATTGTAACATATTCCACAATACCCTTCTGTAAAATATGGCATCGCAAAACAAACTATCATTTTTAAAACAGTACAGACTTTCTTCATGAAAACCACAATTGAATTTATATTATACACATTTGATATAGTTTAAAAGTTAAAAATAATTAATATAACTCCAATCTGTTAAGCATGTCATCTATTGTAGCTATACCTGTTTTTTTTGAAATGCAATTTGAGTAAATTATATCACTAAAGAAACATAAATAGAGCAGCAGAAAGTTTCCTCACCAAACCACAGTAGTGCTCTGGGAAATAAATTGTAATATTGTTTGGAATGACAATGTTAGTGATAAAGATACCACTAGAGATTATGTTTCCAATATGTTCTGCTCCCTGGCTCTTGTGGAAATCAGTGTCAGTAGTCTGTGGTGATATCCATTTTCCCATGATAGGATTTTTTTATGCATCCCCCACCAACACATACTTATTTCTGGGTGCTTAGGTGCATGCATACATTTTTTGAAAGTATGGATATGTTCTAGTTCAGCCCTTACTTTTTTGTGTGTGTGTGTGCTTGAGATTGAACTCATGGCCTTGCACTTGTTAGGCAAGTGCTCTACCACTTGAGCTAAATGCCCAACGCATACCCCTTACATTTTAAGTAGAAGCAATACAGTTCAGAAAGGTGATTTAGTTAGGGACATATAGCTCTTTATTTCTAATCTGATGTTTTACTTTATTTTGGATATCAGCTTTCTTTTTTCTCTCTTTTAAAAGAAACTATGAAAGCATCAATTAAAGTATGCTTTAATGTATTCACAACATTCATTGGTGCATATTACATACTTAAATAAAATATTTTGTCTTTGCTTTTGATATTGATCTGCAGCCTGCTTTTTCTGCTAAACATGAAAACACACACACACACATCGTTATAAGATCAGGCTCTTTATTTCTAGAGGATTATTTCACTCTGCTTCTGCTTAGTGAATCTTTTCCTACTTTGCATTCAGGTATTGAAATCTTTCAAATTCAAAACTACTGGATTTAAATTATCTCTTAGTAAGTTAAAAAGACAACCAAGGAAATTTTTATTATACATTTATTTCTTCCTACTAGCCTTACAGTCTCAGATGACATACCAGTCTCCTAGCCTAAATGATTTCCCATTTTAATTTCCATTTTTAATTTTTTTCCTTTCCACATTTCTTCCTTTTCATTCTAATTGAAGTTTGTACTCACTGTAAGTCCCTGGGTCCAACCTACAAATAACTAGAAGTTGAAAGTTGGTTTATCTTTTAGAAATATCTACATCTGTGCAAGATTTCTTAACAGAATTGCTTATGTACAGCAAAACTGTCTTCCTCTTATTAGAAGAGACATTAAAACATGCTACCCCTAAGCCAGGAATCAACAAACTGTTTCTATAGTCAGTTATATTTTTCTGACTACTGGAATTGATAATTTACCAACTCATGATGAGTGATCAGCAGGTGAAATAATATTTAGTCAATGACAAAGGGATATAACATAAGGATCAATATAAACTCATGGAACCTCCTTCTGAAGTGGTCATTGAGACAAACCTAAGATTTCAACAGTTTATACTTTATTTTATTCCTGATCTATACAATGAAAACAGTTGGATTAGTAATTTCCAAATATCTTTTATGATCGGACATGTTGAGAAAAGTGAGAAAGCTTTGCTATTGATAATGAAATATTCTACTGTGTAAAAATAAGCAAAAATGTACATCTAGGGCAAAACCCAGTAGATACCTGTAACTCTTATAACTCAGATAAACAGCAAATGCACTTTTGAAAAAAGCTAGAACATTTTATTTGTAATTGGGTACCTGGATGTTGTCTTAGGTTTAAATTGGTTAAATTACTCTGAGACATGGATTTATTTAACTTTCTTTAGTACATACTCTGAGATAATGAGATGCCTTTGACAGCTTCACCTATACCTATAATATTGCTGAAGGAAAGGACTAAATTTTGTTCAGTTACTCACTTAACCACCATGGGAGGGTTTAGAGCAACAAAGAATAGTATGTTGACTAAGATTCTATTATTGAAGATTATTGTCTAATGGAGGAGAAATATTTATAAAGTAACAAATCATGCAAATTGAAATAATGCATGAATATGAAGAATTCTTTATAAGAAAGACTATACATCTTGCTCTGTTTAAAAATAAATAAATATGGGTATTTTTCACAGACCTAAATAAGTTTACAATTTTACCAGATTCACATGTAGAATGATTCACATATATGCTTAGAAAAAGTTCTTATTGAAAGTCACGCAATTAACTTACTAATTAAATTACTAGGATGTTTAAAGTGTATTATATTTACCAACCTTGTTTCGGATAAATTTTGTTATGTGACAAAATGCTTCACATTTAAAAAGTTTAAGTGCTATCAAAACTAAGCTTGGTCTGTTTTGTTATGAATAAATTATATTTTAGTATTTGATTTGACACTAAGTTTTGTTTTAATAAAATACAAGAATAATAGTGCCATAATTGAAATAACTATGCCAATATTTTACCTTTCATGAAGAATATGTTACCAAAAGTATACATAACATGAATAAAAAAAAAAACCAAGGGACTGAAAATTAGGCATCAGCATAATTTTTGTCAAATTAAAATGCAATCTTTGAAAATATATTTTTTAATTTGTGTAATGTTTATTTCATATTTCAAAATATGCTGCTAAATTTTGACCTTCTGGTATTGAAAACGATCAGGACTAGTGCTGAAAACTTAGTGTTGCATGACTTGGTCCTACTCACACACTCCAAATAGATGTCAAACTTATTCACATCAGTGGGGCTGGTCAAACTTGTTTATATCGTTTAGATGTTCTCTGAATTTGACTTTCCACTGACTTTGAGAGTTACAAGTCAAAGAGCAACTAAATTAAGCAGAACAAAACAAACAGCACTGAGCAAAAGAAACACTGAAGTTCAAGTCTACTTGTTCACTTAGTAAAAGCTGCTCTTCTCTCTGAACTGTAAATACCAGACATTTAACATAATAGGCACTAAATAGTGATCATGAGGAACAGATGCAAGAGGAGTAGCTTCCTACACTGCACACCCATGCGCTAATGCCAGAAAGTCCAGAACTATTACTATAACATTTTAAATTTTTAGTCACCTCAAGTAAAAATAAAATTGTATACATTTTACGGCAAAACAGAAGAGAAGATAAGCATCATGGACATTAACATAAGAGAAAAGGTGAACTTCCGAGGAGAAAAGATGAAATTACAAATGTAAAATACCAAAAAGATCCAAAAAAACTAAAAGCAAAAATATTAAATTCTTCAATTGCTGTTCAACTAGTACTAATATATGATGTTTTAGGAGTATGAAAAATCAATCACTACATACTTAATTTCTCTAATAACACTTGTTCTACTTATCCCTGTGATACTCTGCTCACTAACGAGCTCACACATAAACATTTGGTAAGTTTAGGATGTAATGCTGACAATATACATAAAAATTTTAACCATATAAAGAAGGATAAATTTGAGATATTCATAGGAAAATCGTGCCTCTGGAAAATATAATTTTGAGTGAAATAAGTCAGACACAAAAGCTTAAATACCATATGCTCTCTCTCATTTGAGTAAGGCAAAGTACAAAAAGCAAAATAAAGGATAGAGAGAAGGAAACAAGGGGATAGATCTCTTGCAAATGGGAAGGGGTCCAGGAGACTGGGAGGGGGGAGGGAGAAGGGAAGGGAATGAGGAGTAAGAAGAATTAAGACATGCCATATATAGGAACTTAATAACCACAGTGAACAGAAACACTATATGGCTAAAACATGAGCAAAGAATAATAATAACAAAATAATAATGAAAATGGTGAGAGAGAATTTAGAGACAGAGGGAGGCAGCTGGGAAGAGAAAGAGGATTAAAAAAAAAAAAAAAAGCTGTGTCATTAAATGTACCTACTCCCCAAGATGAAGATAAATGTCTTGTGTAGCAAACACGTAGTGATTTAAAAAAAAAAAAAAACAAACAAACAAACAAAAAAACCTTAATCAGTTTTTACTTTAATTTGTGGTTGTAGATGTGTTAATATTCTCAAACCCTAAAATGTTGTCAGAAATCATGACACGAAAGAAAGGCAATATTTAAAAAGATCTAGTCTTCATGATTATTGCTCTATGCCAGAGACTGTAAGTTGGATTCATGTCTTAACTGCCTAAAAATCTCTGAAAATAAAAACAAAATATGTTATCATTACCCTACACTAAGGGCTTGCTATTTAATTGGACTGATTAGAGGCTATTCTGACATTTTCAGAAACTCCTCCAGTGGTTCTAAGGAGCCACTGAGAGAACATGTCCTGAGGTTTCCTACTTGGTTCCGTTTTCTTACTATTTTCTTTCTTATCTGTCACTGATCCCATTCAGAGTCACAAACCAGCTTTTCTGAGTCATAGACTGCAGCTCATACTGAAGAGAAGCTCTGTGGGATGTGTCCCTGTGAACCCATCTGCACACATGACTAAATTCATGTATACTTCATAAAAATACAACCTTAATGAAACAATGATCATTCTATGACTCATGATATTTTCTATTCATTTTTTTATGATGGGCATAAACATCTCAACAGTTAACAAGACTCACTAATGACTGCATTCTGCAGTTTGAAAATTGCTGTCTAGTTCATATTCACATATAACACATTCTTCATGAATATACTATACTTCAACATAGTTAGTGAAATACTGGAAAGAGTATGTTTTTATATAATCCAGAACATGGTCATTAGTAGTATTGTTTATGTACACAATATTTCCAAAGTTAAACTTCAGTGAGTATTTGTACTGGCCAAGGTTGTAGTGACAGTTTCATAGGTAGATCACCCTATGCCACACACCATCTGGATATATCACATATTTTTGAAGGAAAAAGTGGAAGAACATTAAAGATCTGCTTGCTTACTTATCGTTAGATCCAATTAACTTCAATTATTCAAATAAGAACTCTGATACAAGTTGATGCTAGAAATACACAATTATATGTCAAGCTATAAATACATTGAACAATAAAATAAAAATAAAGTCAGATAATATAATTTTTGAAGAAAAAAGAAAAAAATGACTCCAGCATGATCTAGTAAGTGGTATAGTCACATGAAATGAAGAAAAATAATAAATGAAACAACGGAATCTTTTTACCATTACATTCTAAGTAATAACCACCATGGAACCTAATGTCCTGCTGTTATTTTCCATATAATGACAAATCTTACCACTGTGTCATGATTTATTTAAAATCGTGAAACCCACGGTGACATAAAAATTAATATACCATTTTGGCAATATGTTTGACTTCCAGACCATATTTTCCAACAGAAATAAAATTATGCAAATCTAGAAATAAAATGTTAAAATCAAATCCAGGAATCAAAATGATTTTCTCTAATTAAAATTTTTAAGGAAATAGTTATCCAGTGATTTAAATAGTCTTAACAATCCACCCTGTTTTTTAATGCTACTATTTCTTCCACTGTCATTTTACAGAAAAATATTTGAATAAATAAAACTTTACACTAGGCGTAGAGCTAATTATTTCTTGCTACTTGTGCTGGGACAATATCTGAATATCTTTTTTTTTCCTGAATATCTTTTTAAAAGTAGATAACTGACAGTACTCAAAAGAAAATACAAAAAAATTTCTCCATGATGTATGTTCTCTTTTTATAAAATCACTTAAATAAATCTTTAAAAAAATGTTATATCATGAGGGAATAGGGAAAGTACTTTCTGTTAACACAAACAGTAATTGATAAGATTTTCCTGAATACATTTATAGAAATGCTGATGTATTACACTTAAAATTAGTATTTAGCTCTCATTTCCTTTCAACTTTTGCCTCTGGATAAGCTCAACTATTCCCAGGAAGAAACACTGATCAAGTACATTTGTCATGTGAGCCACTATAATAAGGTAATTCATCATAGTCTGTCAGAGTTTTATTCTGGAAAGACTGCTGCATTTTTATCCATACTTAAAAATCTGCTGTCACTCCTGCTGAAAATTTGGTAGACATTTGGGACATGTTTAAAAGCCCTTCCAAACTGATAGTGGCAGATCATTAAATTATCAGCAATCAAAGTTCCTTTTTTCCCCTTTTGCTTTTTTTCTGCAATATATAAGACACTCTGAACCCGTCTAGCTGGTTTACTCTGACCTGTGTACATAGCATGATCCCGTGTTTCCTTCCCTTTTTCCTCGTTAAGAGCAGCCATTGACCAAAGCAATTCACAATGACAAATGAAGCCTTTCTCAAGAGTCTAATTGAGCAATTTTGTTTTCCTTTGCAAGGCCTGAAATCCACAGCAAACTGAACTTCATTCATTAAGATGGTAAGACATAGTGATTACAAGGAAAGTATTTGGATTAAAGGTTACTGAAGAACAAACAAATAAACTCTGCCTGGGTGTACCATGTTATATCTCAATAATATTTCTTGTCATTCAATTTATCTATGGAATTACTAACTCTATGTGTGTGCTGTACTTGGAACCACTTTCAATGAAGTTTCATTTTGAGGTGCACTTTATTGAATTTTGAAGTCTTAGTTATTTCTCTCTCATTTTCTCTTTTGTAATACTTCCTGCATCTTTCAGGGTTTAAATTTAGCCTTAAAAATAGAAACATATCAGTCATTTTTTTAGTCAAATGTATGATACCCTTGTCTACTACCTTATAGATTTTTTTAAAGAAGAAAGAAAAGGAAATATCATGTTTTAATTTGACTATTCAAAATTATTTTACATTATGTAATGCACAATTTACATTATTAACTTATTATCACATTCAAGAATATGTTTCCATTGCACTGCCAGACACAGCAGCAAAGAACTGACAAGGCAATTATATCAAATATAAAATACATGTATCTGTGTGTGAGTGTGTGTGTGTGTGTGTGTGTGTGTGTATGGATGGATGGATGGGTATATACACATAAAATATTTTGAAGGTATGATAAATAAAATAACAAATATATAAGTACAAATATATAAAAATAACACAAATATTAATATAAGTATATTTTATTTCCTTATAATAATTTGAATTTAAGTTATCTGATACTGAACGTATGTTTCCCAACTCATAGCCAATGAATTTTTGAAAAATCTATAGGCTTTAACACTCTGATGGTTCTTTGCTCTCTCATCCCAAAATATTTATTGAATATTTGCCTGTTTTTACAGTACTATTTCATCTCAATGGAAATGTGGCAAACATCTCTGAAAAATATGAGTTTTTCAACTTACAGGTGGTGGATTCATAGATGAATGTGGTTTACATTCTGTCAAATAGACATGCATATGATCTGAAGTATCACTTTGATTCTGCTCAGTCGTTTTTCTCATCATTTAAGAAAAATTTCAAACTTTTTGAGCAATTCACATATAATACTGACCTTAAAAGTAAAGTAGATGTTATGCTACCTAATCACCACATTTTTATAAATCCTCTGTATTTGCTTTGGCCACATTTTTAAAACTTGATATAAAGATTTAAAAATAAGAAACTATAGAGAGTTATATTTTATAACTAAAATATAGAGAGTTTTAATTTGTATGTTCAAATACATACTTTTTTAAATCAAAAATTTCTCGAAATTTGAGTTGCAAGGAGGGACAAGCTTTGTGGATTTTGAGTCAATTGAGGCATCATTCTATTTCTTTTCTGCCTTCTGCAGTTTTCCCTTCTAAACTGCCTAGTGCACATGGCATTTTGATATTATTAAAGGGCCTTAGTAGTCACATGATTCCATCATAATGCCATGATGTCCAGAAAAAAAATATTTCTATTAGTTAATAAGACTAGCCCATAATTTTTCTTCTTTCTGCAAACTAGTATAATTTGACAAATAAGTAAAAACAATGCATGCTGTAATAACAAAATATTGTTATAAAGTAAATGTAAACCTAAATTATGGATATATTCTATTGATTCTACACATTTCAAAGTCTTTGATATTAGAGTCAGAATCATCACAAGGAAATTACTCATTCTTGACTTTAAATGTAGATTTAATTGCAAAATATCTTTGAAGAAGTAAGATCTCTAGAAATTACAACGACTGGATGCCAAATATAATCCCAACAATAGGAATTTCTCAAATCAACACAAAAAATGACATATCTCTCATCTATCAAAATTTTGTCAGAAGTTAATGTTATTTCCCCAAAATAAATAAAACACCAATTATAAGACACGGTATTATTTTATGTATCTGTGAGAAGAAAAACTTCAGTTAAACTACAAAATACCATCTCTAATCTGACACATCTCAACTTCAGGGTTAGAATAGTTTGGAAACAACTCATCTTAGAATTAATGCATTATATAATTTTGGCTATTTTTTTTCTTAGAAAAGGAATTCTGAATGCTTCCCAAGAGTCAATTAGGGAACTGCATTTTTCCTCTCACCCTTCACAAAAAGTTTTAAAAAAACACTGAATAGTCAATACAATTTTGCTCACCAAAATTTTCGTAGACTGTTAGGACAAACTAACTGGAAAGTGTACAAATGAGGAATTATTTCCTTTGGCAATAAATGAACTCTATCCTCAATATCACTATAATACACACTATCCACAAACATAGTTCCTAGTAAACTGAAAATTCAACCATAACCCAAATCTTTAATCAAAATATTTCGAAGTTGCAAAGTTAAACAGATTCCTCTCAATGCAACAGTTTGGTGAAAGCAGAAAGTTTATATAGCTTTCTAAAAATTTTTTTACCAGATTTGCACAATCTAATTGGCATTACATAGACTTAGAAACTTTGGTAAAGACTTCAAACTATGAAAAGAGAGTGACCTTATTTTTGTAGCTCACTAGAGGAACGTATAACATAGTGAACTTTTAAGTAGACTCAGGAATATTCCATAACAGTGTTGCTTCTAATGTTGCTTTCCTAATAAACATTAGGAAAGACGATATGTTATACTTTTTTCTCCAAACATATTAAAAAAGCAATGTGGGCTCAGATCAAAAGAATTCATTCTCTTTTTTAGAACTATTTGACTAAAATATTTAAATACTTGCAATATGTAAAATGTAAAGATTAAATTATCACATAATAGATTAGTTGATATATAGTAATATAAATTAACATAGATAAAGAATAAAGACAAAGAGGTGTAATAGATATTATATAAAAGGAGGATGGTGTGCAG
>PVJO010001354.1:149630-176401 GCA_004026905.1 Hystrix cristata | reverse complement strand
AAGATGTATCATGTACTGGTACAAAATAACCATGTTGAATATGAACATTATGTATACAATGTACCAATACATGTTCTTGGTAAAAATAATTAAAAAATTTAAAAAAAAAAAGAGAGAACTAGATAGGGAAAAGGGAGATAAAGAAGAAGGTTAAAAGAAAAGTAAGATGAAAGGGGAAAAAAATGGTAAAGTGTAGCTACACTTGTTGCAAATAGGGAGGGGTGGGTGAATGGAAGGGAGGGGAGGGGAAGGGGGGGAAGAGGGGGGAAAACCAAGATGTATCATGTACAGGTACAAAATAATCATGTTGTTTATGATCATTATGTATACAATGTACCAATACATGTTCTTGGTAAAAATAATTTAAAAATTTTAAAAAAAATGGGATGGTGGAGTACTACTCAGCCATTGAAAAGGCTAAATTTGAATCATTTGTAAGAAAGTGGATGGATCTTGAGACTATAATTCCAGCTGAAATAAATCAGACACAGTTTTCTCTAATGTGAGAAACCTAAAATGTAAATAATTTAAAAAGCAAAATAAAAGAGAGATGATAAGAAACAGGGAGGAGAACTCTGTCAAGATGGGAAAGAGGTCTGAGGAAAAAAGAATAGAGAAGGGCAGGGGGAGGGGGAGTAAAAATGATAAAGATATGATGTGTGTATATACCAGTTCCCCAGGATTAATGTAATTATTATGTATAACAAGCATATATTAATTTTTTTTAAAATCATCATTTTATAACTCCTAATAAAATAACATATCCAGGCCATGAAAATATAAATAAATAAAGCCTACTGGAATACAACTTCTCACCTACCAGTATGGCTGTAATAAAACAGATGGACAATAGCAAGTGTTAGCAAAAAGGTGAAGAAATTCGAACCCTCAAAACATTGCTAGTGGGAATCTAAAATTATGTAGCTGCTCTGGGAAACAATTTGGCAGTTTCTTAAAAAGCTAAACATAGAGATTCTTTAAGACCTCGCAATTTTACTGCCAGGTATTTACCCAAGAGAAATTGAAAACATATGTCCATTCCAAAAAATTCATGCTATGTTCATAGCCGCAATATTCATAATAGATAAAACCTAAAAATCATTCTATATCCATCGATTGATTAATAGATAAACAAAATATAATCATACAATGAAATATTATTTTTAAAATGGAGTACTGATCATTGTTATAACAAGGAGAGAAGCTTGAAAACTTTATGGCAAAAGAAAAAAGTCAAACAGAATGTCAGACAGAAAAGCATGTTCTACAGTTCCATTGATATAAAATATCCATAGTCAGAAATCTGTAGAGACAGGAAGTAGCTCGGAGATTCTCAGGGATTGGGGAGAGCAATAGGGAGTCAGTGTGAAGGGACAGAGATGTCTTTCTGGAGACACAGAAATGTAACTGCATGAAATCAGATAGTCACATACCTTAGTGAATACCCTAAGTCCCCTTGCACTGTACAATTCATAAACAAAAAATAAAGTCAGGATGTTTTGAAAAACACATGTCTTTCTTATTGGTGCACTTTAGCTGTACAGAATAGTGAGATTCATTTTGGTATATTATACATACACGTGACATATTCTGATTAATTCCATCCCCACTACCCTTCTCTCCCTTTCTTCCCCTTCTTCCCATCCCTTTCTCTATTTCTGAAAGTCTACTTTCTAGTTTCCTGTCTCTTTTTTATTTTCTTATTTTAAATTTCATTTTAGATTGCTCTTATAAGAGAAAACATGTGATATTTAACTTTCTAAGACTGGGTCATTTTGTTTTACTTGGTAGTCTCCAGTTGCATATGTTTTCCTGCAATGATACAAATTTGTTCTTCTATAGCTGAATAAAATGCATATACAATATTTATATATTTTGTTTATGTATATTATATATATGACATTTTTTCTTTGTCTATTCATATCTTGACAGATATCTAGGCCACTTCCCGAACTTAGCTCCTGTGAGTTGAGCCGCTATAAACACAGGAATGCATGTATCACTATAGTATGCTGTCTTCCATTCTCTCAGGAATATACTAAGGAATGGTACAGTTGGATCAAATGGTTTACATATTTTTAGTTTTTTGAAGAATCTCCATACAGACTTTCATAGTGGTTGTATTACCTTCCCACCAAAAGTATAAAAAGGTTACTTCTAGTCATATCCATGCCAGCATTCATTTTTTCTTATTAATTTTTATTAGTATATGTTTATAGTGCATAATTATTATATTCTTGGTGGGGTGTTGGTACATGTACATAGAACATCTTAATTCTTTTTTCATCTCCTCCCTCTCCCTTTTGCAGAAGATCAGCCACCTCACTTCCTCTTATCTATCTTTTATTTTGTTCTTTATTTATATTTTGGTTTTCTCATATAAGAGAAACAATTTGATATTTAAGTTTGTATGTCTGGTTTATTTCACTTAACATTATGGTCTCAAGGTGCACCCATTTTCCTACAAATGACTCAAGTTTGTTTATCTTTGTGACAGAGTAGCACTCCATTGTTTATAAATACCACACTTTCTTTATCCATTCACTTGTTGATAAACGTATACGCCACTTCTAACATTTAGCTATTACAAATTGTGCTGCTATAAACAGGGCTATGTATGTATCACTGTGATACCAGGTCTTTAACTCTTTCAGAAAGATACTCAGAAGGGGAATAACTGAATCAAGTGGAATTTCTAGTTTTAGTTTTGCAAGGACTCACCATCTGATTTTCATAGTGATCGTATCAGTTACATTCTCACCCATAGTGTAGAAGGGTTCTATTTTCCCTGAAGTCTCCCCAGCATTTGTTATTTTTTATTTTTTTGACGATAGTCATTCTTTCTGGGGTAAGATGGAAGCTCTGTTTTGTCTTAATTTGCATTTCTTTAATGGTTGGAGAAGTCCAACATCTTTTCACATATTTTTTGACTGTTTGTACTTCTGAGACATGTCTGTTCATTTTACTTGCCTCTTTTGGGTTGGGTCTTTTAGTTTGAGGTTTCTATTTTTGTGAGCTCCTTACATATTCTAGATATTAGTCTTCTATTCAAAGAATAACTGACAAACTTTTTCCCATTTTGTAGGTTGCTTCTTCACTGTGTTATTTCCTTTGTGTCGTAGAAGCTTTTTAATTTGATATGATCCCATTTGTTGATTCTTAATGTTATTTCTTATGCGATTGGGGTTCTGATGCAAACATCCTTGCCTATGCCTGTGTCTTCAAGAGATTGAGATGTGTCGTCTTCCAGAAGACTGTTTATGTCTCAACATTTGGACTTTGATCCATTTGGGGTTTAGTTCAGCACATGGTGAGCGATGTGGGTCTAGATTCAATCTTCTGCATGTTTATAGCCAGTTTTCCCAGCACTGTTTGTTAAAGGGACTATTTTTCCTCCAGCACATATTTTTGGCACCTTTAGTAGAGATCAGATAGCCGAATATACCTGGGGCTCTTTCTGTATCACGTTTTGGATTTACCATTTCTGCCCTGTAGTTCTAGTCTGCTGTCCTCAATATGAATATTCTTATATACCACCTCTCAGTATTTGCTGTTCTTTGGGGAGTCGAGGGACCTGTGTAGAAATTAGCTTGGAGAAAGGCTCGAGAGGCAGCAGGTGTGTGCAAGTTCTGGTAAAGACACCTGGCAGAGGAGGTTAAATGACTATCTCATGTTCTACACCTTGACAGTAACAAGGTTACGACCAGAACACTGATCTCCTCACTGCAGTGTTCCTTCCGCAAAACGTCACCACATTAACCCACAAGATGTCGGTGTCCTGTTTGAAGTAGATAGACTACAAGCTGTGCATGTTCCTTTCAGCCTCAGTAACGCAATGCTTTACTTGCTACCAAATGACCAATGAGCTAAATTGCCGAATCCAGTGGACATTTTTAGTTCTCACATTACTTACTCTCTTGGAAGTATTTAATGCACTCAATCATTCTTTCCCCGAAAGAGTTCATATCAGTCAGGATGCAATAAGAATTTCTAAAAAACACTCAATATTTTAAACAGAAGGGATTTAATCTGGGAATCAAGTGTTTATTAAAATATTAGGTGTTATGATATATGTGAATATTCAGGCATGCCCATCACAACTGGCTTGCGAGTGAGGTGGTACCTTTGCCAAAATCGAAAACAAACAGGAAGAACTAAGAATACACTACCGTGGCTTCGTCCAGGTATGAGGAAGCTGCTACCAGCACTGTGACAACCGAGTAGCCATGAAGCTGGTGACTGGACGCTGCAACACTGCTGTAGAGAAGCTCCACATCGTATTTGCCAACAGAAAGAGGCCAAAAACAGGAGGACTATAGCTTCTGCCTCAGTTCCACCTTCTAGACCTTGAGTGGTACCTGTAACTTTCAGCACGTAATTTGCGTTTGTGATTCTGGTCACAAGGGAATCTGGGAAAAGTTATGTTGAGCTGTCCAGGAAGACAAAACAGTGGAGAAGACAGAAACAGATGCTAAGTGCCCACTGACCATCCCAACACACTGTTCCCTTGCCTTCTCTTCTAGCCCAATATTTTGCTCCTCACCCCCAATCCTAGGGGGACTCCTCTTCTTCCTATTCTTTACATAGTCCTATTACTCAGGACTTAGCTCTACCCCTTTCTCATTCTATATATTCTGTGGTATGAGACTCAGCTCTACCCCTTTCTCTTTCTATATACTCTCTGGGTAATTTCATGCACTCTGTGTGTAAGAATTTCAAAATCATCATCTCCAGTCAAGCCTCTTTCTTACATGGTGCCTCCAACTGCAACTGCCTACTGAATCCCTGCCTAGATCTATCACAGGCACCCCAAACTGAACATATCTAGGACCCGACTGGTGGTGTCCCTGCCCCAAAGCTATTCTGACTCCTGATTTCTCTACAGTGATTTGATAAATGGTGATGTAATCAGTTTAATTTCCCAAGCCAGAAACCCAGAAATCATCCTACTCCCCCTTCTCCTTACCTCCTATGCTTAATTAATCACCAACTCATGAGAATTATCCATATCAAATCTTCCTCACGCTTCAACCACACCTCAGAAAGGGCCCCACTGCTGACTTCCCTGTCTCCGTTCTTGTCTTCCTTCAACCTATTGTCATATTATACTCAGAAAACTTTGTCAAAAATACATATATACCTCTTAAAAACCTTGTGACTTTCTGTGCCTTTAAGATGAAGACCAGAGTCAGTAAGATGGTTTCTAAGGTAACATTCAACTTGTGTTGACCTGTGTAGTTAGTTGTACTGTCTGCTTACAGATTGAAGTCCTCCCCTACTGTGGGTCTACCTCCCCCACCTCCTCCCGATAAATCAACTAAAGCATAACAGCGAATCTGTTGTGACTGCTTGGTGAGAGGCTGGGCTCGTGCCTGGGTCAGGGTGCCACCCTTGCTCCTGTCACAGGTGGATGTTGCTGGGGGGGGGTCATTCTTATGTCCTTCAGCATACCAGCCCATTATGCTTCCCTTACTCCAGGATTTCTCCCGGTGACGTCCCCAGTCACAGTGCTTCCAAACCTCAAGGTAAAGGGATGGCATTATCTATGGTGGGGGGCACAGTGCCCCAGCACTCTCCAAGGCTGTGACCACAGACCAGTGCTCTGTCCTCACCTGGCCACACCTAAGAATTTCAGCCTCTGTCGGACACGGGTTTGCAGGCTATGGTGAGAAGCTCAAGAGCAGATGGGTAGATGTTCATGTGGTCCCTACGAGTCTTAGTCAGGTGCCAGACGACCTTCAGGCCTCTTGAGAAATCTAGGCACCCCTGGGGATGCTTTGGACACAAGCAGCAAATTGACCCCTTTGGAATCCTTCAATTAGTGGAAGGTCTCACCTAAAACCCATGATGTTCATCTTCCCTGGGCATTTAAATAGCTATTTTATTTCTAAACATGAGAGCTGGTGGGTATAGAGTACCAGATCTCCTCTATTCTAAATGTATATTAAATCAATTGAGCCCTAGAGCTATAATAGTCTCCATTTTATAAGGAGAAAGAAAGCTGAAATACAGAGAGGTTATCAAAAACCTAAGTATCTGAGCCAAAATTCTAAGCTCCCAGCTTAGTATTTAACTGCCAACTGGCGCTCTCATCCAGTGTAAGGATTATGTTAAACCAAAGCATGTTGTTTAATATGTAATTTTCATGACTTAAGTCCATATAGAGATATCAAATAGATAAAAATATAAGACAGTATATAAGGGCTAAGAAATTTTGTTAATACAATTGCTATTAGATCAGCCAAAGCTGAGAGAAAATTAAGCATCTTGAAAAATACTGTTGAAGTTAAGTAAATTCTTCTCTTCTTCCTAAGTCTGCACATTACTTACTGCCCAGCAATTTTATGGGACAATCATTGGAAAAATTCTGTCATGAGTCAGGTGAATCATTTATCTATTTGGCAAGTATACGAAACACCAGCAAAAAATCATGTCTATGAATAATTTGTACTCTTACTTCAATATCTTAGGAAGAGAGTAAATGATATTTATAATTTAGCATGTTTAGAGAATAAAATACATTTTAAATTGATGATTTATGTAATTATTTATGAATTTATATTCACATCTCTGTTGTTAAATGCCTTTATTCTGTCCTTACCTATCTCTCAAGCTCTCTGTCACCATAGTTTCTCTTGCTCTGTGTTCCAGCAATTTTGGAATCTTCAGGTTTTGAGACTCTAGACACACACACACACGTGCACACAGACACACACACACACACACACACACATACATGCATACCCCTTCTTGATGAACATAAGCTTAAGAATCATTTTCTGGGGGAGATTTTCCCTGCCCTCTGAAACACATCAATTCCCTTACTGTGCATTAGCAGACCCCTCAGGACATCCCAGAAAAACCTCCTCAGCCATTGCTGTGATCCTTCTCTGGGACCTGCTTTCAGAGGCTGAGTCCTACTCCCTGCTGTAGCACCAAGGTCCTGCAGATGGCCTGGAACACAGGAGCCACTCAACAGCACTTTGATAAATGAGTGACCACCTGCATCTAGCTCCTCAAAGCATTTTACATTTGCTTCAAGCTAATAAGGTATACAGAATAGCCAAAGGAATCCTGAGCAACAAGAACAAAGCAGGAAACGTTACAATCCCAGATTTCAAATTGTACTACAAAGCTACAGTAATAAAAATAGCATGGCACTGGCACAAAAATAGACATATAGACTGATGTAATAGAACAGAAGACAGAAGCACCTACATATACCCTTAGCCATCTGATCTTTGAAAAGGGGGCTAAAAACAAACACTGGAGAAAAGATAGCCTCTTTTTTATTAGTACATATTTCTACTATATAATGTTTACAGTCCTTGTGGGGAACTGGTGCATGTACAAAATACATCTTAATTCCTTTTTTATCCCCTTTCCCTTCCCTCTCTCTCCTCTCTGTCCATTTCTTTGCTCCCTTTTTTGGCACATATTTGCAATGGTACGTGTACCTACTCTGCCATACAGAAAGATAAACTTGAGTCATTTGTAGGAAGATGGATGCACCCTGAGACCATAATGCTAGATGAAATAAATCAGAGACACAAGTTTAAATATTGCATGGTTTCTCTTACATGAAAAATAAACAAAGAGCAAAATAAAAGACAGATGATAGGAAGCATAAAGGTAGATATTTCTAAAAAGGGAAAGGGATCAAAAGGTGGAAAGAAAGAGAGGGAGAGGGGGAAAAGGAGCCAAAAAAAAGATATCCTCTTTAACAAATGGTACTGGGAAAACTGGTTATCCACATGCAGAAGAATCCAGGCCCATGTTCTCACCTGTAAGAAAAGCCAATCAAAATGTATCTAAGATCCAGGTATAAAAATAGAAACAGCGAATCCGATGCAAGAAAAAACAGGGAAAACACTTGAAGACACAGGCATAGGTAAGGACTTTCTGAACAGAACCCCAATTGCACAAGAAATAATTCCAAGAACCAACAAATAGGATCATAAAAAAATGGGATCATACCAAATTGAAAAGCTCTGCACAGTAAGGAAACAACCAAATGAAGAGACAACTTACAGATGCTGGAATGCTGGAATGTGAAGGAAAAGGAACACTTCTACGTGATTGGTGGGAATATGAACTAGTACAACCACTACCAAAATTGGTATGCCAATTTCTCAAAAAAGTAAAAATAGAAATTCCATTTGACCCAGCTATACCTCTTTTGGGTATCTTCCTGAAAGAATTAAAGTTATCATATTACAGTGATATATGCACACCCATGTTTATAGCAGCCAGCACAATTATTATGTATAACAAGTATATACTAATAAAAATTTAAAAACTGTCTGAGGAAGAGGGAGCAAAAATTTTTCCCATTCTGTAGTTTGTCTCTTCATTCTGTTGGTTGTTTCCTTTGCTGTGCAGAAGCTTTTCAATTTCATATAATCTCATTTGTTGATTCTTCTGTTACTTCTTGTGCAATTCAAGTTTTGTTCAGCAAGTCCCTGCCTACACCAATGACTTCAAGAGTTTTATCTATTTTATCTTCCAGTATGTTTAGTGTTTCTGTTTTAATATTTAGATCTTTGATCCATTTTATTTTAATTTAGTACATACTGAGAGATATGGGTCCAGTTTCATTCTTTTGCATATGGATACCCAGTTTTCCCAAAACTATTTGCTAAAGAGGCTATTTTTCCTCCAACATATATTTTTGGTCCATTTTTCAAAGATCAAACAGCTGAATGTGTCTGTGATTCTTTCCGCATTCTCCATTCTGTATCATTGCACCACATGTCTGTTTTGTGCCAGTACCGTACTGGTTTTATCACTGTAGCCTTGTCATGTAGCTTAAAGTCAGGTATTGTGATGCCTCCTGTTTTTGTTGCCCAGAACTGCTTCTGCCTTTCTGGGTCTGTTCTAGTTCCATTTAGATTTTAGGATTGTTTTCTTTAGCTCTGTGAAGAATGCTATTGGTATTTTGATTGAGGTTGTGTCGAATCTTTATATCAATGGAAGAATGGCCATTTTGACAACATTGGTTCTGCTTTTCCAGGAACAGAAGATATCTTTCCATTTTCTGATGTCCTTTTCAATCATCTTTTGTCAGAGTGCTGTAATTTTCATTATGAAGGTATTTCACTTCTTTGGTGAGGTCAATTCTAGGTATTTGATTTTTCTGGATCCTCTTGTGAATGGTATTACTTTCCTAATTTCTTTCTCAGTGAGTTCATTATTGTGGTACAAAAGCGCTATTGATTTTGTGTATTGATTTTGTGATCTGCTACAATTGCTGAATCTGGTTGTTAATTCTAGGAGAATTTGGGTGAAATTTGTGGGTCTTTTATGTAGCAGATCATGTCATCTGCAAATAATTTGACTTCTTTCTTTTCTATATGTATCCTTTTTATTTCTTTCGCTTGTCTGATTGCTCTGGTTAATGTTTCAAGTACTACATTGAACAGAATTGTTGACGATGGGCATCCTTGACCTGTTTTTCTAGTATATGTGCTGCCAAAGCAAGCACAACCTTGACTTGTTTTTCTATTTTAGAGGAAAAGATTTCAGTTTTTCCTCCATTTGATATGATGTTGATTATTGGTTTGTCATAAATAGGTTTTATCAGATTCAGGTGAGGTCCTTCTGTGCCTACTTTCTTTGGGTTTTATCATGAATGGGTGTTGGATTTTTGTCAAAGGTCTTTTCTGTGTCTATTGATATGCTCATGCAATTTTTGTTCTTGTTTCTGTTTATATAGTATATTAAATTTATTGACTGACATATGTTGAACCACCCTTGAGCCCTGGGATGATACCTACTTGGTCATGATGTATGACCCTTTTGATCATTTGCTGCAGTTTACTTGCCAGTATCTTATTACAGATTTTTGCATCAATGCTCATTAAGGAGACTGGCCTGTACATTTTTTCAGTTGAGTCTTTGTCTGGTTTGGGGATCTGAGTGATGCTGGTTTCTGGAAATGATTCTGGAAGCACTCCTTCCTTTTCAATTCTATTGAAGAGTTTCAGAAGTACTGGTGTCATGTCTTCAAAGCTCTTGTAGAATTTAAAATGATAATAGAACAAGAAAAATTAATCCAACATCTACTAGACAATGCTAAAATGACCAATTTAAGGCTAATTGGAGTTAGACAGAAACTAAAAGACAGCCCATGTGGAACGAAAAATATGTTTACGGAAATCATAATAGAAAAATTTCCAAGTATGAGGAAAGACTTCAATATACAAGTAAGTGAGGCTTACAGAACATCAACCATGATGAAAAAAGAAACTCATATGTCCGAGAAAAAGAGAGATGCTTGTAAACTATCAGAGAAAAACAGAAAGAAAGAAAGAAAGAAAGAAAGAAAGAAAGAAAGAGAGAGAGAGAGAGAGAAAGAAAGAAAGAAAGAAAGAAAGAAAGAAAGAAAGAGAGAGAGAGAGAGAGAGAGAGAGAGAGAGAGAGAAAGAAAGAAAGAAAGAAAGAAAGAAAGAAAGAAAGAAAGAAAGAAAGAAAGAAAGAAAGAAAGAAAGAAAGAAAGAAAGAAAAAGAAAGATCACATTTAACAGTAAACCCATTAGGATTGTAGCAGAGACCTCAAGACAAACTTTAAAGGCCAGGAGAGCCTGGAGTGAAGTATCTTAAGCACTAAAGGCAAGTAACTTCCAGCCCAGATTACAGATCCTGCAAAACTTTCTTTCAAAATAGATGGAGAAGTAAGAATTTGAGAGATTCATTAACACCAAACCAGCACTCTGGAAAATACTCAAGAATATTGCGGAGAGAGACAGCAAAGCCAAAAATTCAGGTGGAATGACTACATCAAGCAAGGCAACTAGATAAACACAAAAAGAATCATCAACAGAAAAAGAACACAGTGTCAGGAATAAATCAATGCCCGGCAGTAATAATTCTCAATGTTAATAGCCTCAATTCCCCTTTTAAAACAGACAGGTTGGCACAGTGAATCAGAAGGCAGAATCCAATAGTCTGCTGCACTCAGGAAACTCATCTAATCCAAAAAGATCGTCATAGACTAGAAATTAAAGGATAAAAAACAATATTTCATATACCAGGACCCTGAAAGCAAGCAATGGTAGCAAATTTACCTTCAGACAAAGCAAACCTCTAGCTAAAACTGGTTAAGAAGAGACAAAGAAAATCACTACACACTAGTTAAGGAACAATCCAACGGGAAGAGATAACACTTGCAAATACATGTGCACCAAATACTGGAGTGCCTAACTTCATAAAACTAGTACTGCTGGACATCAAATAAGCACCAACACAATCATAATGAATGATCTCAATAACTTACTTTCACAAAGAGACAGATCAACTAAACAAAACTCAACATCACACCTTTGAATAAATGGATTTAATAGATATCTACAGAATGTTCTACACTACTACAACAGAATACATATTCTCAGCAGCACAGGAACTTTATCCAAAATAGATTACATACTAGTCCACAAAACATGCTTAAATAAATACAAAAGCATCAAAATCACCCCATGTTTACTCTCAGACTGTTGTGCACTGAAACTAGAAGTCAATTACAGAAGAAACCACAGAAAATTTATAAACACTTGGAAACTTGACAACACACTCCTGAACATCCAGTGGGTCACAGAAGAAATCAAAGAAGAAACTGAACAATTTCCAGAATCAAACAACAATGCCAGTACCACAAGCCAGAACCTCCGAGCCACAATGAGAGCAGGCCTACGAAGGAAGCTTATTGCAATCAATGCTCACATTCAAAAAGCAGAGTGAGCTCAAATAGATAACCTAACTATGAACTTCAAGATACTCGAAAAACAACAACAATCCAAACCCAAACCAAATTTAAGGAGGGAAATCATAAACGTCAGAGTACTAATTAATGAAATTGAGACTAAAAGGTACAAAGAATCAAAGAGCTGGGGCTTTCACTTCTGAAACCCCCTACCACCTCACAGTAACTATCTTCTTTCTCTTCCATCTTCTTCCCCCAAATAAACTGTCCTTTATTATAGTAAGTTTTGTCCTTTCTTTTTTTAGTTCTTTACTGGTAAGGGGTTTAAGATCACTGAGAGCTACATTTTCAACAGAGCAGTGACATGGCATGACATGGTATGGCAAGCTGTCCACCCCTAGATATAACATTTTGGTGCATCTACTGGGAACGTGGTAAGGCTTTGCCTCTAATTCTTTTTTGGACTGAGTTTTATGATCCTGTGACCTACTCACAACAGAGGAGTGGTGTTCACTTGCCAGATGTATATCTACGGCGATTCAGAGGAGAAACAAGACATCTAGATACCGTAAGTGACCAGTCCGAGGGTCGTTGGTCACAGATTAGCTAGCACCAACCCTCTAGGCTAGCCCCATTGACAGCAGGCTATAGGAAGGCTAAACTTGTGTTGGCGGCTTTACTATTTTGGGATAGCAACTGAAAAGCAATGTTCAATTGCCCCCCTAGTGATCTTTTGATACTAACCAAATCATGATTTTTGTAAAATGTTATGTAATTTTATGTGTTACAGCTCAGGTTTTATCTGCCTCTTATGGAATTCAAATCAATGGTGCTTACTCTGCTGGATAGTTAAATGCTCTTAGACCAGCTGCCACTTCTGAAAGCAGAGGACAGGTAACACTGGGACAGTCTGGCCTGGTCCCCCCTCTCCATGCGTGGAGGGGAATGTCGAGCCTGCATCGCCTCCGTTTCCTTTCCAGTTTGATCCTCCGCTGGTGCGGAGGTAACTTAGCTTTTGAGACTCCCTGCTCCCACCTTCCCAGGCTGTGAGTGATGACTCTTGAGCGGGCTGCCTCATTAACCCACCATGAGCGTGAGAAGAGACAACCTTTCTTTGCTGGTCTCTTATCCCAAACTTTTCCTGTCGCTTTGTGCTTTCCTTTTTTTTTTTTTTTCAGAGGCATGTTTCTGCTAAGGATTAGAAAGGGAGGAACCCTAAAAGTTTTAGGCTAGCCTTTCTCCTTTACAACTGAAACTTTCTAGTTAAATCTATAGATCATGAATACCCGTCTACAAGGGTGCCAAAGAGAATCATTTTAAGTGAGGAGCACATAAGCCATCTCTGAGTCAGATGAGACTTTAAAATCTGCTCCTCCAGGAGGACACACGTGAGGACGTGCCCAGTCCAGCTGTCCTGAGCACAGTCTCCTGGCCAGCAGGCTTGGGAGACTGAACCTGAGACACGGTGGAAAGAACCAAACTCTGGGTGATACTAGAGGGAGCTATTTCCATAAACAGCACGTATACGGGCCAAAACACTTAGACTTTACAGGAAGGATTTCTCAACTGTCCTTTTGTCTCCTTTTCTGAGCCAAGGACATAAACTCGGTCCACTTGAGAATCATGGCTCCCCTTTTTGGGTGGCCGGGGTCATGTCCCGAGCCGTGCAGATACAAGTGGCTTATAAGTGCTGGTTGACGCCAGCCGTGGGACTTGCTGAAGTCTATAGACTTACGCCTAGAAGGAGTCCAATGGTTCACTTCTTTTCCCCTCACTTTCTTACTCTTAGAGAAGGCCCCAACTTCCCAGCCCTCCCCATTCCCCACCCCTAGATTGGATTCTCATGTGCAGGGGAGCAACAGGGTATACACTGATGAATCTACCTTTACTAACAAATGTAACTTGTGATTGCTAGACAAGGGTTACAGACTTTAATCTGTGAGTCCCTTAAATACAACTACCAGGTCATCGGCTTTTCTGAGTAAATTTAGACAAAGCCCAGACGGTGTGGTGCGAGAAAAGTTGCTTGGATAACTAGCGAAAACAAGGTTCCCAGAGACTGCTTTGTCCTAGGGCCCAGGGCTGAGATGCTCTCCAGACTATAACTTGACTGTCTGTCCTCTACAACTCCCCACAGGCTAGAATTTCCAATCTGGCCGGTCTGGGCCCCTTCTAGAGACTTGGGTAGGGCACAAGGGGACAACTGGGAGCTGCTTGCTCACCCTTAGGTTACCATGACACCACCCCTCCCCCTCAGAGGGTGTAGACAAAAAAAAAATTCTTGCTCAAGCTGTATTAAAGGAGCCTTCCTGGTGCTCTCTCCATTTGAAGCATGACACAGGTGCCACTGTCAGAGGGGCTGTAAAGCCTCTGGTCTAATTCCACAGGGCAGAAGATCTCAGGAGGCTGCTGGCCTCAATTCATACATGGGTAAGGCGGATAAATCCCGACAATGGTAACAGCGTGTGAGAGATTCAAGATTCTGTGCACTTGAACTCCCTGTTTGTTGTGTGCCCCGGGAGGAAGGTGTCATGGGTTTGAGTTTCAGTCAGGCTTCCTCAGGAGGAACTTTCCTCGGGAAGAAAGATGTCCTGGGTAGATACCTTCACTGGGTTGAGTCCCAGACAGGCTTTCTTCCACCTCAGGCAGGAGGAGAGATGTCCTGGGTAAAGCCTACTACAGGGTGGGCTAAGTCTCAGACAGGCTTTCTTCCCCACTTCAACGGGCGGAAACTTTTACACTTCAGTGGGTATAAAAGTGACCCTTACTTTTGGTCTTTCTCTTCCTTTAGATGGGGATTGGACAATCAGCCATTCTCTCTTTCTAGAGTTCTTTCTACCCAAACCTGCAATTTGCCATCTTCAAATTCTTCACACTGAAGCCTGACCAGGCCCCTCACCATGGTTTGCATTGGGAAGCATTCTCATCATTGGACCTTGGCTTGCTGGGGGGTTTTTCGTTGTTGTTTTTTCCCAAACATGCAAATGTGATACTTGGTTGATTTGTGGTTAAACATATCTTGAAATTTTCGGACCTCAGCATGTTGATGATCTCATAAAGTTTCCACAGACTGTGTGTCATTCACAACCTAAGAACCTGGAAGAAATCCCAACTTTAAAATGCACTTCCCAGTGATTTCAGCCTGAAAGGTGATATGTCTGTTTTTTAAACATCTCAAAGTCACTGGAATGTGCATTGGCAATATTTCTAGACCAGATTTCTGGGGAACTGCCTCACTTGTCTGAGAGACACAGTTAAAGTTAAAGACACTAAAATCTCAACAAGCCTTTTGGCTACTTTACTTCAGTCACACAGATGGCTCCTTTGGAGACAATCATGTACATTAGCTGAGATAAACAGACATTTGTCCTGGAAGAAGAGTATTGCCCTACTGATAACATGAGCAAAGAGTCTGAGAATGTCATGCACATTATAATATATGCTGTAAGCAGTGAGGCCACTGGCTGATTTAACACAACACTCATTTGTTCACTCAACTTACATTTCTGCATACAGACAATTGGGCAGACTTGTGCTGTGATCACATGGACCAAGGACAGGTCCTCCTTCATCAGTCCATTTTCCAGGGAGACATTGCCTCCTCCAGCTGCGGTTCCCCTGAGGAGAGCTGGAGATTTTCAGACCATGAGCCTCCTGTCTCTCCCTACTCAGTGCTGGCCCATCCCCAGAAAGAAAGAAAGCCAGGAGGTGGAGGAGGTTATAAAACCATTTTGTATCCATCTTGTTTTTAATTGATTTCACAGCAGGGGAAGAAAAATCAGAATCTTTCCCTCATAACCTCTCCGTGTGGGAGTTCTCTTCTGGTCAGGAAACTCATCTGGGAAATGCTAGTCCATCCGTGTGTGCTCAGCTTTCTTCCCCACAGTCTGTAAACCCTGCTCTTGTCAGGGCCATGAAGACTGCTTCTGGGGGTCCCGTGAGCACCCTGTTTGTACATCAGCTTGGGGCAGGGGCAGCCCTGCCTCCAGTCCACATGGCCTGGTCTGCACACGAGCCAATCTCTTCTCCATTCAGGCTGTAGCCCATAGGCCAGCTGGGCTTTCCATTTTTCTTAGATCTTGGTCCTCTTGGCTCAAACCCACAACCCACGCATCTGTGGGAGCCCAAAGTCCTCTCAAGATTTTTGTGGATTCCTGGGTTGGAGAGAGGTGACTAACATTACATAATTACTTTTGGTCTCAAATATTCTGCCTCTTGAAGCATTAACTTGGCCTAAAACATGGTGTGCGAAGTCTTCTTTGTGAGGGTTTGGCGGTCGGAAAGAGTTGCCACATAGTGTATCACAGAGAATACAGGAAACATGCATGTTGGATGCTTCTGTTCTTAAAAGAGCATTCAGTCATCCACCCACAGGGAGGCCAATATAGCTCGGTGTTCATCAAGTATTTTTTAGGGTTAAGTCTATCTCTAGGGAAAGAATTGGGTGGCTAAGGAACAAGATAGGGAGATTTTTGACTATACACGTGTACACACACATCACACCCCGTATTTATTTACCATATCTCTCCTGCTCTCTCCCTGCTCCATCTGAAGTACCCTAAACCCTTCTCTCTGAGGAGCCAGCCCTTCAAGACATGACTTCAAAAAGTCTCAGCCACTCAGGGACCTGAGGCAGGGACACCATTACTTAAAGCCAGTTCCAGGCCAGCCCGAGCAACATAGCGCAAATTCTGTCTCTCTCAAAAAATAACTATTAAAAAAAAACTTTTAAAATTAAGTCTTCTTTTGCCAACTACTCAAGCCCTTTACAGTCCTTCCACCCTCTCTGAACTCTGACAGAATTTCCAGTCAGTCCTATGAAGGTCAGGATTCCTCACAAATGACCCCTAAAAGCTCTTTTTCCTGAGAGCCAGTTCCTCAAACTCATAGCAGGTAGTTGAATGAGTCAGTCAGAAGTAAAGGTAGGCACCACTAGACAAGTCCTAGGGAAAAGGCATGGCTAAAATAAAACACCCCTGGGAACCAGTTCTTTGGGGGTGGGGGAGCGCAGGGTATCAAACTCAAGGCCTCCTGCTTGCTAGGCAAGCGCTCTACCACCTGAGCTAAACCCCAGCCCCGGAGCCAGTCGTGCGCTGTGGCATTAGTTCTTGCTATTCCAGAAGCAGCAGGCATTATAGATGTGAGAAGAAGCTATTCATCACCGAGCCCATTAGAGTCTCTCCTCTGCTGCAAAACCATTTGGGACATTTCCTGGAGATGCATTTTAGACCCTCAAATTATAGGAATATATAATGTTATGAACAGTTGTGGGTTACAGTCTGACACTAAGACTTTCTTTAAAAAAAAAAAGACTAAGCAAAAAATATGAAACAGATCATCTAAGTAAGAGAAAGACAGCAAGTGGAAGGCAAAGGCCAAAGAGGTGGACACCCTACAGAGGGAAGACGAGAAGGGCCTGGGAACAGAAGTCCTTCCTCACAGCAGCACCTTCTCTGAGAGCTCACAGGATGACTAAGGAGAGCATTTTCCCGGCTTCCTGTAGCTGAGCTTCCTCCCCAGTAAGGCCTGGCCGTGATGGGAGATCCCATTTCCTGAGGAGTAGCGGCTCTTCCAGGGCTAAATGCCATGTTAAATGTCACTAAGATCCCCCTCCCCTTCCTGCTTAGTCACTGCTCCAACTCCAAGACCAAATGGCTGCATCTTTTCTTCCTCAGGGATCCCAGGAGTACACTTCCAAGAGATCAAGATTTCACCCCCTTCTGCGGCCACATCAGACTCACTCCCCATCATCTCCCACAGCCCCAGCACCTCTAAGGCCTGGAGCACAATCTTCCAACCAAAAGCTGGCTGTTTGCTCCAGTAGCCCCAGTGCAGGCCTGTTCCGTATCCCACCCACCTGGGATTAGCTGAACAGGGAGACTGCCATCCATTCCTGGGAATCCCTGAGGAATCCCGGCCCAAGTCGGCACTTATCACTCCTGCTGGCCACTTGTGGCTTCACGGCTGCACCTGCAGCCGCCTGGTTCACTTCACACTCACTTATAACTAATTTCTCCAGAATGTGCTTTGCCCACATGTCGAGTCACTGTGACTGGAGACATAGCAGCAGCCCCTTCCCATTACTGATACCTAGAAACTTAACTCCTCAGCACAAGACAGATGGTAGGTTTTCCTGAATGTTTGGGGGTACTCACTGTGCTCCTTGAGGGCTTGCAGTCCTTAAAACTCCAGTCTCAGAATGGCGCCTGCCTCCCCTCAGGCTGCACCCACCTTGAGGATGGATCAGCTAGCAGCGTTCAGACCATCCGACCCCTCCACCCTGGACAACAGGAAGCATCGTCCTTTTCTCCCGACCCGAGACCTCTGTGTGCTGCCCCAGCACAAGTGGCCCTGGAACTCCTCTTTCTCTTTCTTCCAAGAGAACCTCTCAGATTCACCCTCCAGATTCACCAGGGCCCACATAAGACAACCGCACTCTTCAACCCTGTGTTTCAACATTGTTCTAATTTCAACACCATGTGGGATGTTGAAGCAGCATGATGGTGTCCAAAGATATACACATTGTAATCCCAGAACTCTGAATGCATTAGGGTATTGACAGTGGAAAGTAAGGTTTCAGATAAAAGTCAGCTTGCTAATCAGCGAATCATGAGATAGGGCGAGTACCCAGACCTTCCAGGGGGATCCAATGTAAGAGTTCTTAACAGTAGAAGAGAGAAGCAAAAAAGAGGGTCAGAAAGAGGCACATGATGGCGGAAGCAGAACTGGGAAGATGCTGTGCTGCTGCCTTTAAGAGTGGAGGGAGAGGCCACGGGTCACAGAACACGAATGGCCTTCGAAGTGGAGGGCAGAGTTTTATCACCTCCGGGGGGAAACTCAGCCTTACCAACACCCAACTACAGCCTTGGGAGAGCCATGCCAGACTTTTCATCTACAGCATGGTAAAGATAGAGACCTCATGTTGTTTAAACTACTACATGTGTGGTCGTTTGTTGCAGCAGCAAGTAGAAAACGAATAGGGGGATACCGATAATTGGTCCAAATTTTTCAGGAGCATGTTTCTCAAACTCTTTACCGTTTCCCATCTCACTCTACAGCTGCCACGCTTAGGTTTGTGATGTCCTCACCATTTATTTCAGAACAATTTGCTTTATTTTGGTGTAACTAGATTGTTTATTCTGTGACTTACTTGAAAACAAAACACTGTTCCAAAACTCATGTAACCATCTCCAGAAACCCAAATCACAGTTTTCCTTTCCAGCAGTCCCCAACTGGCAGTTCCCTTGTTAAATAGCACATACTTTTAAATTGCTCTTGTTTAGGCACCTTGATACATAAATTACAGCTCTATCTCCAGGTCATCTGCCCTGCGTTCCCATTACCACTATTAAGGTGCAAGACAGGTCTCCCACCTGCCTGCATATTTACAACAGCCTTATCCCACCTTCATTCCACTTATCAGTGCTACAGTTGGAAGGATCTTTCTAGAGCCTGATCACCCTTCATTTGTGAACATTCAACGGCTCCCCATTGTTAGGATAAAATACAAAATCTTTATGCAGCCCTCCATGTTTCAGCCCTGACCATGACTCTGGCCTCATTTCAAGCACATGGAAACCTAGCATTAGAGTTTCTATCAAATGAAAGGAGCACTGATGGGTGGAGCCGTAGAATGCGCTACACGCAGCAGACTGACACGGTCCTGTGGAATCACGTCTGTGGAGCACAGCCGTGGCTGTCATGTATTGAACTGCATCTCCTCACTCCAAAAAGAAATTCTTATTTTGAATTCTTAACTCTTGGTATCTCACAATATGACCTTATTTGGAGTTTCTATAGATATAATTAGTTAGACAACGGCATGCTGTTGTAGAGTGTCCAATATGACAGACACCCTTATGTAAAGGGGAAAGCCGATGTAGATACATGCAAAGAATGTGCCACGTGAAGATTAGAATTATGCCACCACAAGCCAAAGAACCACCAGAAACCAGGACAGATTCTTCCCTTGTGTCTTCAGAGGGCTCATGGCTTTGCCAACAGCTTAATTTTAAACTTCCATTTTCCACAGCTGCGAGGCAATACATACCTATTGTTCTAAGGCACTCAGTTCCTGGCTTTTTGCTATGGGGGCATGAGAAAATGGATATAGCAGCCCTACTAGTTTCCTACAAGCTTCAGATTTCTCCGGTTTGGGCCACTGGGTTAGCACATAGTCTGTGTGTCTAACTATGTACAATGAAGCAAGAGTATGTGCGACCAGAAAAGCTTGCATTTTCAAAGGCTTATAAAAATTATTTGAGTGAAAAAAAAAAAGTACCTAAAGCCAGTTGCTAAGAAGAATTCATTAAAAGAGTCACACTAATCAACCTGCTCTCGGTGAGCTGGTTTTGCTCTCCTCTCAGAGACAAGGAGGACTCAATAACAACACAACGGGCTCAAAATATCCAACTTTCTTGTGTGAACAAAACATGGCTTTACTCTCTTCGCTCTTGTCTCTTACTCCTGCACAGTTCACCCTGAGCTCCACGTTCTTTTAATTAAAATCAAAATGAACTCAGCTCTTCAGTCCCGAGGTGATGCCAGCCTGGCATGTTCTGAACACCTCCCTGAGCAAAAGATTTCTCCAGGAGACAGCAAACCCGAGCAGCCCCTCACCTGGCCCAGTCAGAATGTCGTTCACTTTGGGATTCAGGAGATTCATCCTCAGAGGAGTCCCTGCCATGTCCTGGGAAGAAAAAGAAGCACTGAGGAAAAGCGCTCCACTTCAGAGGGGTGCGGCAGAAACAAGGAAGCAGGTTGGGACTCGGGTCAGGCTTGCGTAGGCGCCCCAGGCCCTGGAGGCAGTCTCCAGGCTGAGCAATGCCTTTGGGAGAGGATGCAATGGAGAGCTGGCCCTGGGTGGGGAGCAAGGAGGAGGCGAGAAAACAAAGGGAGCAAGGGAGAGACCGAAATGGAAGAGGGGCAGAGCAGGTGAAGGAAAGAGAACTACCAACCAGTTGCCTCGTCCAACAGCCTGCGGCTGGGCCTTGGAGACCTTCTTTATTGAGGATGCTTACTTTAGTGCTCACTGACCTGGCCACGTAGACGTGGCTTGTGCCTCAGACAAGGCCGACTTTCCACACAGAGGGACCAGGCGGTGCCAGGTAAGGGCTTCGGCAGTGGCTGACACACCCCTGTATATCAACAGCAAAAGACTGAAGTTCACCTCAACTTTCTCTGACATTTGTTGCAATGGATTAACTCTTTCTCTCAATGCAAATAATTACATCTAAAACTTCTTGACTCACCTGTGCAATAGCTTTGTGCAGCTGATGTCGTTATCACCATTATCTCCCTATTTCAGAAGAAATTGAGGTACCACGTGGCCATATAACTTGCCCACTGTCCTAAAGCTGGTACGTGGGAGAACCAGATTTCGAACCCAGTCTCCCTGACTCCAAAGCCCACATTTTTTCCATTGCACTACTCCAGTTCCCCAAATGAAAACCAGTACATCGGGGAGTTTACCATCACGGCTGTGTGAGCCGTGTGCTGCTCCCTAATTGGGGTTTCTAGGCTGATAGTCTGTTTCCAATATAATTAATGAGAAACATTTGGAACCTTGGCCTCTAAGCACCTCCCTGGCATCCTTCAACTGGGCTCACTAACAATTCTTATTAACACTCGTGTGCCTGCCCACACACACCCCTGAGGTGTGACTGTAAACCCGTAAGGTAGATTCCGCAGATCATAAAGCTCAGCTTTGTCACTGTCAAATGCAACAATCAGGGGTGTGAAAGCAGGTCATCTAACTGCCTGAACTGTCACATCAATTACCATTACTTTATTTTGGAAAGTCAAATTACGACATCGGATGATAGAAAAACTAGTCTGCTTGTCATTTGAGCTTGCTGACACTTTTCTCTCAGGAAAATACTATCTAAGCCTCTAAAATCAGTTAAATTACATAATGGTATTAATAACAAAAGCAACAAGGAAACTGTCATCAAAAGAATCTTTTGTTGGGCAACTATGAAGTGGTGGACTAGAATTCTGGATCTGGAAATTATCTGCTTTACTTCATACTTGAGGACAATGAGGCATAGTTACACTGAGGGACGAGCCGAAAATGATTTATCCAAAGTCATGTAATTAGCTCCTAAATTTTTCTTGGTCTAAGTTATCCAGTTAGTGGTACTTCCTTATGGAAGCCCTAGAAACAGAATACAGTGCCCCACTAGTTTCTCATCAACTTAAGATTTCCCCCACTCTATCCACTAGTTGCAACACATAGTTCTGTGTGTGGAGATGCCCACACCAAAGGACATGTGTGAGCGAAAAAGTTGGCATTTTCAGAGATCAACAGAAATTTATTTTCAAATACAGTGAAAAATGAGAGTCAGTATGATATAGCTACAAGAGCAGTCAGAAATAGTAATCTTACATTAAATTCACCTAAAGATGTTCCTAAATATGCAGGCGTTTAGGATGCACTCCAGAACTGCTGAGTCAGGATCTCAGTGGGGTGGAGAGCTGCCACACCTACTAGCAATAAAAACCAGTATACAAGGATCCTAACACCCAGGACGATGCCCTCTCTCTCCCAGCCTGGGCTGCCTACTTTCCCACTCTTCTTCATTATTCCCAGGATACATAAAAGAAAAAACAGACACACTGCCATTCCTATTTCACGCTCATATACAAAATCTCTAAACATTTCCCTGCAAATGCAATGCCTCTACTTCCATTTTAAGCACTTACAGGGTGCATTAAAATGACCCTCTGATCCTGTGCCACAGTGAGCAATGTCTTACAAAGCTGTGACCTAACTATATTGAACTGTATATGCCGGATGAAAATCTCAGCTCAGGGAACAAAATAGGCGCTCAGTAAGTGTTGTTATATTAAAAAATAGAAGGGAGGGTATAGGAAAAGTTGTTGAGTGAATGGATGAACAGGAACACTTGAGATCTACTTTCGAAAGTCCAAGATACCTTGAGGTTAAGCATTTCTCTGTGTGACAGGAAAGGACATGTGTCAGGGTTACTTAATGGCTCATCAGGAAATCCTGGTTAATGGCATAAATTGAATTGATCTGGGATGTTTCCCAATTTACTCCAAACCTATGTAAATTTTGGATAAAATATAATAACAAGATGTTATTGCTGCTGTTATTATCATCATCATTTCATAGTCAAACACAATAAAAAGCAAGAAAAATTCCCAGGTCCCAAGAAGGAAATAGAAATTCAAGCCCATAAATTTGAGCAGGTGCTAAAAACAAATGGTCACAGGGATATTGCAAGTAAGTCCTGGCATAGGAGTTGGGTTTTAAGACCCAGAGGAACAGATGATTAGGCCTAGATCCTGCAGGTGATAAGAAGCAGACTTGACGTCTTTGAATAAAGCTAAAAGCCAAAAAGCTGTTCCCACGATGAAATAAGGACTAGAAAAACTCTGCCCATCAGTCTAAGGGTGTGGCAGGAAGTTGACTATCTGCCCAATGTTGTGGGAGGGAGAAGAGCAAACCTCCAGAAATCCGGCTTCCAAAATTGTACCATGTGTGGTGTTAGTCAAACTTTCTCCTAACCAAAACTAAAGGGAGCTATAGTTAAAAAGTAAATATAAAAATTATCCAAGAATGGACCCCACAAAAGGAAACGTGAACCAAATCATACAGATACCTACACAAGACAGGCCCCTGGGACTCACCACAGAGGCACTAAAGATGAGCTCATGATAAAATGTGTCTAATTATATGAAGAAGGAACTACCTTGAAATGCAGCCAACAGTTGGAATAAGAACATTTATACTCATAAACTACAGATAATGGCACAATAGGAAAAGGTTTTTAAATGAGTATGTTTAAAGTATTTAAAACTAGAGGAAAAAATAAAAGACAGGCAATATCAGAACATCATAAAATAGAACATCCAAACTCAAGAAAACACCATTTTTCAGATATTATGCTGTATAACTGAAAAAATATAAACAAATAAATGGAAAAAATAAGAGAATGCAGTAAGGTAGTTGCGACAAGACTAAAATAGAAATTAACATCTTTCCTATGTAAAAGCAATAACCACTTAGAACATACACTAACACAGAGATAGCATTTATGATAGCCATAATAACAAAACCAGAAAATGCCCAAAAGTAAATATAGTAAAAAATATTTAAGATCTATATGAAGAAAACTTTAAAATGCTACTCAGGGATGCAAAAGGAGACTTAAAAAAATGAAAAGACAAGCCATCCATAGGAAGGCATGACATGAGAAAAATGTTAATTATCCCTAAATTAACCTATAAATATAATTTTAAAATCAACAGAATTTTCTTTAATTGAACAATCTGACTTTAAATTTCCTATAAAGAAAATAAGTAAGAATAGAAAAAAAAAGCAAAAATGCTGTGGGAGAACTAACCCTACCATATATTAGAATATTATAAGCCATAATAATAAAAATTTATAGAACATGAATACACCAATAAATCAGTGTAACGCAATAGAAAATACATTAAATACAAACATCTGTGGGAATTATCACATGATAAAGGTAGAATTTTAAATCATTAAGGAAAAATGGTATTAGGTCAAGTAGGAGTTTGTTTGAAATGAAAAACTGACCAGTTGGCTTAATGGGAATTAGACGCTACACAAAAGAAGATGAGTAACCCTGAAGGTATAGCAATCAAATTTATCCAGACTAAAGCACAGACTGGGGGGAAATCTTAAAAAAACAAAAAGAGTCTCAGTGACTTGTAGGACAATATATATAACTGGAGTCCAGGAAAAGTCAGGGGGCAATGATATTCAGAAGTGGTATTTAAAGAAACCAAAGCTTTTCTAAATTTGATTTAAAAATTATATACTCATGGATCCAAGAAGTTCAGCAAAACTGAAAGTATGTAAAGATAAGGAGTCTCAAAATGCATCCTAATTGAATTATTGGAAATAAATAAAAAACAAAACAAAATAAAGCAGCCAGAAACACACACATGACACACACATACACATTACATGTAGAGGAACTGAGGCAACTATTCTATAGATTTCCCAGTAGAAACAATGAAACTCAAAAAATTGAATGACATCTTTAAAGTGATAAAAGAAAAAACCTAGTAATCTAGAATCTATATTCAGAAAAAAATATATCTCCAAGCTAAAGACAAAAACTGAAACATTTTTAGGCAAACTAAAGCAGAGTAAACTTTTTTCTTTTGTCAGCAGCAATAAAAGAATTAAAGAGGATAATTTTAAACTGAAATAATACTCAATAGGAATTTGGATCTGTACAAGGAAATAAAGAAACCAGAAACGGTAAATACATGATTAAATGTAAACACATATATTTCTAAATGTTAAGCCTCTGTAAAAACCCATTTGAGGGTGGGAGAAGATAGCAGCACAATAAGCATCAACAAATCAGCCTCTTCAAGGTTCAGAATACAGACACTGGAAAATAACAACTTCAGAAAGAAAAGAAGGAAAGAGGTGGGTCCCTGGGACCCAGGAAGGATCTGAAGGGAAAACTGAAGCCTACGAAGAAATTGAAGAGACAGACCTCAATTGAGAAAAAGGAAGGGGCAACCTGCACTTGCTTCCTGGCTCCTGGCTTGTGGTGAGAGAAAGGAAGATTGACTCTACAGAGATACAGTGAAAGCAGGTGACTCCAGAGGCCTCCAGGGAGAAATGCAGCAGTGGAACAGAGCAGTGGATGCTATGTACTGCAACAGCTGGAGAGTGACTCCAGTCCAAGTGACTGCTATATCCCCTGGAAAGCATGATTGTTTGGTCGCCATTTTAGGAAGGGGGGAGCTGAGCCTAGGACTCACAGCAACCTCAGGTTGACTCCATCTCAGGGCTCCTAGTTCAAACTACCACAGTGACTGGGCAAGGGACAATCACAGGAGTTGTCCTTGGTCAGGGAACCATAATTAAGCTGACAAGAGACATTCAGAGTGTTATCAGCTAAATGACTTGGGCCCCAACCCCACAACCAGACTCAGCCTGAACTGCTGTGGATTTGAAAGTCCCAGAACCAACACTAAACCCTAATTCTACTACTACTTTGCTGGGATTATCCAGCATGGATCTGGGCTCATATTTGATTTAGATTTTGTTATATAACCATAAATCTTGTACCCATAGTTAAAGGTAGCAAATTATTAGTTATCACAATTTGTCATTCTTGGGCCTGTGTTTGATGCTATTGTTATTACTGACTATACTACTTTACTTAAGGTGATATAATTGCCATGATTAATTGATCTTCCTTGTATGACAATACCTAGATTGCTAGGGTACATAAACAATACTATAGTCCAGCACCAAAGAACTGGATGCTAGGACAAGCAGGCTGCAACCCTTCATCACTAATAAACAGAAGTGGCAGGATACTGGGGCAGACTCAAAGACCAGGAGCCAGTTACACATAGAAGACAACTCTGAAAAGTAGTAATTTCCTAAAAAGGTCTCCACAGTAGTAAAAAAGCTACCTATCATAAGCAATTTACAAGCATCATTGCAGAAAACAAATTGAAAAATAGAAAATGAGAAAACACAAATGCAAGATGCAACCCCAGATCTCAACTTGCCCAAATAAAATCCAGGGAGCATTAAGGTGAAAGAAATCAAAAGCTGCCCAGATGAACCTTCGGAAATGGTAGCAGCAGAAGTAACAAAGCAAATGAATAAGTCTCTAGACAAAACCAAAATAGAAATAATTACACAGATAGTTAAAGAGATGATGACCATAATGAAGGAAATGGTTAGTGAATCCAGGGTAGCCACGTATTTAAAACAATAAATAAATAAAGGAGCCTAGGAAAGAGATGGAAACCATGAATGCCCAACACAGGAAAGAACTGAATTCCAAAAACAAATTCAAACAGATATCCAAGAGGTTAAAAATTCTACTGAAAGTGTACACAGCAGAATCAACCAACGTAAAGACAGAATATCAAGTCTAGAAGACAGGGTTTTGGTTTGCTATCATCAAATGAGAGACTTGTTAAAAATAGGAAGAGATCATGAACAACCAATTCAACAGCTGTTAGATGATGCAAAGAAGAATGGCATATGATTAATTGGGATCAACTAAAATTCAGAAGATAGCACAAAGGA